>JBBPBX010077473.1:0-16862 GCA_038048925.1 Garcialebias charrua
CAAGGAGTTATAATAAATAATAACACATACGCTCTTGAGCAGGTCTGCTTGGGAGCAGAAGAAATATAGGTCAGATAGATAAAAACATGCACACTTTTTGGCAGAGCAGAAGGAAGGCTGCAAGGTTGATTCAAAGCCTGTTAGAAAGGGCAAGCATTTACAACAAAGAAAATCAGACATGCAATGGTTATGTGAAGTGTGTGTCAAGTAATTAACTGAATATATGATTGTGTATGTGGGTAAAATGTATGTTATTTTATGTTTTCTTTTATGATTCACAGCAAACTAAAGGATGCTTCACTGCTGAGGGTTGGAAAATATGGTTTTAAATATTACATAGCACCTTAAAAGAGTGTTTTTTCCACAGTTTGGGTAAATGTAGGTAAAAGTTGAGGATCTGGGTGAAAGTTTAAAACCTGTCTGACCAGACTCTCTTGTGAAGGGAGGGTGACAGCTGGAGAGACGTTATGTCATTGTTCAGTGAGGGCTGAGAGGAGGTGTAAAAAGTCACCTCATCATTTGACCAATGAAGCACTATCAAAGTGATGTAACTTTCTGAGGAGGGGAACTGAAGCCCCCTTTCTGGGCTATAAAAAAGCTGTGGAAGAGAAGAAAAATTGCTGAGTTTTTTGGACCCCTGAAGAATTCTTGTGGATTATAACTGAACTCTCTGGAGCTGAAAAGAAGAAGATTGGATTATCCGAAAAAGGGTTTTTCTTTTTGATCAACAAGGAATGCTTTTTTGCCTCTCAGCCCGGATATTTCCAAACTTCTTCACAATTTGGACTGGCTTCAGAGATGGAATAATTTTCCTATTCTTTTGGAAATCCCTTGTGGCACTTTCTGACAAGAAAAAGGTAGGATAATCTTCCCAGTTTATCCACAACTAAATTTATATTAAGATTAAATTATTATGACAGCAAAAAGCCACTGAAGCATGAAGATGGAAAAATCAGTTACAGAGATTCCTCTGTTGATGAAAGATTAAAGTAATTTTGACAGAACCGAGCACTGACGGCACGCTGACAGGCTGTTTTTGTTAGTGGAACACTGTATACTTTTTATCTCCGCTCTGCTGTTGGGGAATTCCCGTCAGCCTGAATGAGCAATGATGGATTAAAAGCTGCTTTGTTTGTGGAATACTGTTTTTCCTGATCTGGAAATATTTTTGTGGAACAAAACAACATTTCTGGATAAGATTCAACATTAATTATGGAATACAACTGGTTGAAGATGCTGAAGTCATGAGGAATTAGTTGAATTTGCTAGATACTTTAAGAAGATTGGATTGATTCAAAAAGAGTTTACTCCAGGACGAAAGAAGTGTTTTTGCGGCATTGGGATCTGCTCTGACGGGTCCTGGCTTATCAGCTTGTTTAAGCTAAGGGAACACCGCTTCTGACGCCCTGGTTGTCGGTACCACGGAGCAGATGTTTGGAAAACCTTGAAGAATTATATTGTGGAAAGAAGACTTGGATCGATGCCTGCATTCGGAGAGCTGATTGATTTTGAATCTGGAAAAGTTTAAAGAGAAGTTTTGTGCGTCGAGAGATCAGACTGCAGCAAGCTGAATGTTTGGAAAACAAGCTTTGATGAATTAAAGCAGAGAGTCAGGAGTGCAGCAGGCGAGTTGTTTCTGTAAGTACACTATGTTCCAATTTTAGGCTCCGGCCGGCTAAGGAAGGTCTCTCGTCAGTACCACAGAATAAAATGATGGATTAAACATCATTTAAAGGAAAATACTATTTTTCTGAACCCTTGGTGTAAAGAGGGACATCGGCTTGGAGACCTGGTCACTGAGTGCTGATTGTTTAAAGTCTGAGAGAACAGGATGTTCTCTCTGGTCACATCCTGCTTTGAAGAGCTTTGATCGTCAGTGCTGCACAACAAGGATTGATGGATTAAAGGCTGCCTTTTTGTGGAATACTATTTTTCCTGATTTAAAAATATTTTTGTGGAACAAAACAACATCTTTTGAAGTTGCTTAAGTCATGAAGGATTCTTTGAATTTGCTGGATACTTTGGGAAAATTGGATTAACTCAAAAAGAGTTTTTCTCCTGGACAAAAGGAGTGCTCGTTGCGGCTGCAGCGAGCTGAATGTTTGGAAAACAATCTTTGATGGATTAAAGCTGATTTTGCCGAATGGATCCTGGAGATTGGAAAATCAGTTATTGTTTTGGGTCAACCGGTCTGATCACGGAGTGAGACCTGCCAGCTAGAAGCTGACTGACCTTGGATGAAAAGCCAGGAGAACACGATGTTCTAATTTTAACCTCAGGCCTGCTTTGAAGGCCTTGCTTATCAGCATCGCAGAACAACTGAATGGATTACAATATCTTTGAATGGATAACACTTTGGAGGAATAATTGATTTTGCCTAGGAGGATCACCAGATTTTTTGGCCTTGAACAGTTTTGATGGATCACAACTGGGATTTTTAACACGACAGAATTACCTGGAGTTTTTCTGTGGAATTACAACGAAGACTTATTCAGTCTACTGGAAGTGCAGACTTTCCTGACTGGATAATAACAGGATTAAATGAAGATTTCTAAAGTGGATGATTACAAAACAAGTTTTTCCTGAAGGATTAAAAACACAAGCTTTTTATTTGTGGGATTAAACAAAGATTTGTTCAGTCTGCTGGAAGTGCAGACTTCTGATTGGAGTACAACAGCATCACCTGGAGGTGACAAGATTTCCTGATAGGATTAGAACAGAGGTTTCTGGTGGAAATAAAAACACAAGTTGGAACACACCAAGATTACCTGGATGGATTAAACATATTTGATCGGAATCAGATTATTGTAGAATAAACCGACATTTTTGAAGAGTATACAAATTATTATTGATTGGAGTAGAACTCAATTCAATTAAAGCTAAAAACACATTAAGGCCCAGCATGTGGAAGACATCTTTTGGTGAGCTGTGAATCATTTTTATCTCTTAAATGCAAATCATGTAACCTAATTAAATCTTTTCTGTAGTAAGTAGTGCTTATGCTGTTCCCTTGCAATTAAATAATAAAGAAACATATAAAACGTACAAATTTGGATTTTCCTTTGACTCACCTTGATATTAAATGATGGAAAACTTGGTTCAAAGATAACAACAAGATTACTGGAGGTTTTAAATGGTTGTTTTGGCTAAAAAGATATAAACAACATCCTGGAACCTTATTTTCCTAGGTTCTAAAATTTACCAGACGGATAACAATAACCATCTACAGAGGTAAGCTGTCGTTTAATATACGTTTCTCCGTGAGGTACGATCTGACTCCATTCTGCTAAGTCGGACTATCTATCGGAGTGAAAATAATGGGTGTGACGTTTAGATGGAGACAGTAACAGTCTGGTTGAATTACCTCGACTCAGCCTTAATTCTAACTAATCTTGAGACACATCGGGTAATACTCGTGTGCTAGGATAAAAGTTAAAAAACCCGTTACTGGAGAAGGCTGGAGTGAGGACTTGTCGCAAGATCCTGCGGCTAACCTCACTCACGTAGAATTTACACTATGTATTAACATATCAATTATTAACTCAACTTAAATTGGAGCCATACATATTTCAGTAACTTATCAAACAAAAGCTTGCTTAATTTGGTTACAAAACAGTCTCTTAATGAAAAATTTTATTCTCCATTCAGATGCGTCTGGAAGTCGTCCAGAGTCATCCAGTCCATGTTGAGGTCCATTCCAAGACTCAAAGTGGCTTGACTCTTGTCAGATTTATCAGAGCTCTATGGTGGCTCCTGATCTTCATCACAGACCACATAGAGTCTAAGCTCACTGTCCTCTCTCCTCTTCCTCCTATCATCAGCTGATATTTTCTTCTCCCAGCTTGGATGCTGCACGTCCTCAGGCCTCTCCTTTCGTTCTCTGAAATCATCTGTAGGTCGTGCTTTTCCCGTGCATTCCTCTTCTCGCTCGTCACTGTCCAGGCTAAAGCCAGAACTATGGTCCGGTCTGGTAGCCTCTTGTTGCTTGGTCCTCTCTGTCTTCTCGTGGTCTGGTTTCTGTGTAGCAGACTTCTTAGCAGGCTTGGAAAACTTTTCAGTCTTTCCTGTTAACTTTGTGGGCTTGCTGCTGCTTTTCTCTACAGCAGGTGGATGAGTTGGTGACCTGCGAGGAGCTCGATCTTTAGCCTCACAGTTGAGCAGGAACTTTTTAAACAGATTGGTTGAACCACTAGCATCCTTCTTTGCTTTCTTTTTATTTCCCTTTTGTCTTTTGTCTTTATGCTTTCCTGCCTCCTTTGCCTTCTCCTTTTTGTGTTTTTTCATATGAACAGGGTTGTCTTCATCTGAGTTGGCAAAACGTTTCTTTGTTTCACTCTTTTTCTTCTTGGGAGGAGAGGGAGGTGTTGGGACTCTGTCTTTTTCTTCATCCGTCTCTGGTGCCAGAAGGGGTCTCAGCTCATCTTTCAGAGGCAGCTTGATGCAATAATGACCATCTGTGAGCTGTGCTGGTGTAGTTACAGCATGCATGAACTGCTTATCCTGCTGAGATGGTTCTTGTTTGTCCTCATACTGTCGCTCTGGGAAATCTGCATTGTAATGCTTCACCAGCATGTCTTCAATGTTCAATACAGATATACGATTGACAAGAAAATCTTGTTTTTTAGTGACACATAAGTCCATAACTTGACATCTGCTGACTGGTCCATTTACCACCCAGCCCAGAGCTGTTTTCACAGCATATGGTCCATCATTCTGGCTGTTGATAATCTTCCACGGCTCCATAGCCTGGTGAGCATTAGCTCCAATGAGAAGTCCAATATTTGACTCTAGTCTGGGAAGATGAACTTGGTTCAGGTAAGGCCATCTCTCCAAATCTTGCTCTTTTGGTATATTACTTCTTGTTGCAGGGATGTCTGGTTGAGTGTACACATCTGGCAGCGTGATGAAGTCTTCTTCATCGAGACCACAGACCTCTAAATCTGTAAGAACATAACTACAGACTTTCTGTTCCTGTGCCATGGTGCGAAGAAGGATTTCTTTCTTTTTCCCACGAATATTTAACTTATTCGCAAGATCCTCGGTGCAAAAGGTTGCTGTGCTACCTTGATCCAGGAATGCATAAGTCTTAATGATCTTCCTGTTTTTCCTGTGTCTTATTTGTACAGGTACAATGGGAAGTATGCAGTCATTTTCTCCGGCCCCAGTGACTTCACTTTTACAACCAGCAGACACAAGAGCACTTGTAACTTCACTTGTGTTTTGTGGGTTGTCATCCACATTGTTTTCTTCTGACACAACATCCTGCTTCAACACATGTAGAATAGTGGGGTGCTTAAGAGAACAGTCCGAACATGAGGCCTTTTTTCTACAGTCTTTATATAGATGACCTGCAGTTAGACACCCAAAACAAAGACCTTGTGATTTCAAAAACTGTATTCTGTCTTTCGAAGGCTTTTCTTTAATTTTGTTGCAAACACTCAAAGCATGGCTGTTCTTACAATAAAGACATGGGCTTTGAAAAGCACTGACTGTTTTGAATGAAGAAGTTTCATCCTGTTGACTCTTTGTTGCATCCTTTTCAGCAGGAGATATATTCACAGCAAAACTGCTTCTCTTTGAAAGGCCTTTAACTTGGTCAAATTTCTTTTGTGCCCCACTCTGACTACATGGAATGGCATCAAGAATATCTCCAAATAACGGATCATTGGCAATCTTTGCTTGTTGGTAGATGAACTCTACAAGATCAGGAAATTTGGCTGGTGTTCCTTTTCTTTCTTTAAAGTTGTAAGCATGACTTCTCCACTTTTCTTTCAGTTTATATGGAAGTTTGCACAATATGCTTTTCATGTTTGTTGGGTTGTTCATTTCACACATGTAGTCCACATCGTTCAATGTGTTGGAACATCCAATCAGAAATAATGCAAATGTATTCAGCCCCTTTCTGTCTTCTGGTTTTATTTGAGGCCATTCCATAGCCTTTTTGATATATGCTGTGGAAATGGTTAACTCATCTCCATAGTGTCGATCAAGCAAAACTCTTGCTTCTCTATAAGCTCTGTCTGGCTTCATGTGCTCACAACTACGTACAAGTTCTAGCGGTTCTCCGCCTGTGAACTGTTCTAGATAATACAAACGATCTTGTTGGCTATCCGTTTGGTTCTCAATGGCATGCTCAAAGGCTCTTATGAAGGATCTGTAGGTAAGGGGGTCACCTGTAAATACTGAAATTTCTCTCTGAGGAAGTCGGGACAAGCCTTGCTGTTTTATGAGCATTTCAGTATGGTGATTTTGTTGCTGCAGAACCTGAAACAGATCAGCTGAAAAAGCATCAGAACACTGGACATGTGTTGGAGTGCTCTTTGATACAGGAGGGTTGAGATTTGCCTGCTGTCCATCCTCTGAGAATGTTTCTTGTTTTTCTAATTTGCCTGCAGAATGAACAGGCTCAGTTCTGAGTTTTGGAGTAGCTTGAAAATAATCAACCTCAGACTTCTGAGCGTCTTCAAACTCTTCATACACCTTTAATTTTGCATCTGAAATAGCAAGTTCTGTTTCAATTTCTAGTTGCTCTTTTCTAAATTTCAGACGGGCTTCTTCTAGTTGAATTGCTTCTTTGTTTTTCATAGCTGCTGCTCTTGCTAAGAGTGCTTCACGTTCTGCTTTAATTCTCAGCCGCGTTGAAATTGTACTTGATCCTTGTGATGCACTGCTTATAACTGAGTTAGCCTTTGAAACACTGTTGTGTGGACCAACATCATCCTCTGGAGGGCATATTACATCGTTTATCCATTGTATAATGCTTTGTATGAAAAGTTTAAACTCAGAATGTCTATGCTCGAACACATCTTGGTCTTTGCATTTATCATCTTCATTTAACAGTTCACACAGTTCTTCATTAATGCGTTTATACTCTCCCAGGCATTTGACAAAGTTTGGTAAAGATTCTTTAGCTATGAAATCAACATTGCATTCATTTTGTTTCAATCTTTCAATGTTATTCTTCTCTTTTGTCAACTGTGACAGTTTTCCTCTTCTGGCTCCTTTTAATCTGATGAGTTTCTCATCTAGAGCTCGTTCTGTGGGCTTTGGCTCCCTCTTCTGGCCAACGGCCGCAACTTCACCAACGTCTGACATCTTGTCCCGTTTACTTTACTTTTAAATCTTTACACACAAACTGTGAGCTTCCACAGCTTCTAACTCTTCTAAAACGATCACACAAACGTGTGTGAAAGAGTTCCTTTATGTGTAGGATTTCTGTTTCACAGTTCACAGAGTTAATGGAGATGCTGGCTCCGTTCGCCTGTTAGCTTAACAACCAACCGTTTTTTGTTGCTTAGCAACCAACCTGAAGTTTCTGTTGCTCTCAACGGCGGCGCTCGCAGCTTTTATTTTTCAACTCCGGCAAGGTCCTTGATGGAGTCGACTCTCAGATTGTCCTAAGTCCTCTTTCCTTTCTGTCTTGGTCTTGAAAGAGTCCTGAATGAGAGTTCTTTTGACTTGATGTTCAGTCTTTTGACTTGATGTTCAGTCTTTTGACTTGATGTAAGTGCAGAAGCTCTCACTAGTCTAGCCCCTTCAAGCTCTTTTTTACGCGACACATTTCTTCAAAAAAGGAGGTCTTGAATCCAGCGATTATATTTGTGTCTTTACTGAACTTAATAAAAAGATACACAAAAAAAGGCATACAGATTCAAAACAAATAGAAAGTGACGGTCAAAAGACTGTGTTACTCTTCGGGTGCCAGACTTCTACTGAATAAACGAATGCTTACGTCCTATTTATACCCATTTCAACAGCCAATCAGAAGGCACCACGTCATAAGCTTCAACAGCATACAATTCCAAATGCTTATTTTTCTTCAAACAATAGAACCTGGCTGTAACTCACAGAATCAATTCAGGCAACAAAATAAACATTTCTTTTAAACTTAAATCCTTTATATGGCTCCTACAGTAACCATTATGTTCAGCTTGTTTGGGACTTTATGAGGTTTGGGTTTTGTAACTTTTGTACTTTTTGAAATATTTAGCTGTTGCTGTACATATATTTCTCTTTTAGAGAACAAATCCGTTTGTTTTAATCTACACCAGCATATTCATCTTTAACTTTTAGCTATTGAGTCACTCGTTTTTGATTGTAGCTGCTGTTTAACTAAACTTGTCTTTAAGCTACTGTTTTTCTGTAAATTTGATCCTTTTTTTCCCCCCCAGCTTTTAGCTGCTGTTTTGCTGGGTTTAACATTTAGCTACTCTTTTTTTTTTTGTATTTTGGCTTTTAGCTAATTTTTTGCTGTTTATAACTTTTAGCTACTGTTTTGCTGTTTTTAAAATTTAGCTACTCTTTTTTTGTATTTGGCTTTTAGCAATTTTTTTTGCTGTTTTTATAACATTTCACTGCACTAAAACCATAGATATACGGAAGGATCTGTGTTTGGATATTCCCGGAAATGGCCCGCAATGATCCTTAAAAAATCCCAAAATCTTGATACTTATCTTCGGCAGATCCAAAATAAATGTGGCTGTTATTCGTCAAGGGTCTGCCAAAGATAAGTATCCGGATTATGGGATTTTGGGATCTTTTAAGGATCATTGCGGTCCATTTCCGGGAATATCCGGAAATATAAGTATAAGTATATGTGAAGGATACGGAGATATACGACATCAGATCCTTCCGTATATCTATGGTTTTAGTGCAGTGTTTAGCTACTGTTTTGCTGGTTTTAACGTTTAGCTACTGTTTTTCTGTATTTGACTTTTAGCTAATGTTTTGCTGTTTATAATTTTTAGTTACTGATTTGCTGGTTTTAATGTTTAGCTACTGATTTTGTGATTAATTTTTTGTTTGTTTCAGTTTTTGTTTTGGTTGTTAACTTTTAACAGTTTCAGCTTCAACAAACTTCAGCAATCACTCAGCATTCACACTGTTTTCACAGAAAATACAATTTTCTAGTAGTTACTAAGATTTATTTTCAAGTTTAACGGCATTTAAACGTGTGATTTTTGTGTTTCCGGGTCATGACAGGCCCGTGTTGCAGCCGTAACTGGGACGGCTGGTTGTGCTGGGAAGACACTCCAGCTGGAACGTTCACGTCCCAAAACTGTCCCAACTATTTTGATGATTTTGACCCCACAGGTGAGTCATGTGACTCGAGCACACTGTCCTGCTCATTTGCACAAACTGATTAGTTGTGGATTTGTCACTTTTCAGAGAAAGCAACCAAATATTGTGGGGAGGATGGGCAGTGGTTTCGCCACCCAGATACCAACAGGACCTGGTCCAACTACACACTCTGCAATGAAAACACAAAGGCCAAGCTGAGGGTAGATAAGAATCTGAGTGTTAGATACGCAGCTGCTGTGTGGTGGACAGGGTGTGACCAATCAGGGTCTTGTTCTGTGGGTTTTAAGTTGTGGGTTAGCCTGGTTAAAACCAGACCCTTGTCCTTCACTTCGCTTTGTCCAAAGCAAAGTGAAGGACAAGGGTCTGGTTTTAACCAGGCTAGTTGTGGGTAGTAATGTTCAAATTTCAAGTCACACACAGCTGCTGTGTCTGTTCAATTGAAAAGGTGCTGAAGCTGTGATATTCCCATTGAAATGTTAAATTAAATGTCACTGGCTCAAACTGAGCAGCATCTCTCAAACAGGACAACCGAACAAAGCAGGTTTTGAGTTTGCATTTATCAGAACAAAACACCAAACCATTCTAAACTTCTTTTTTTGTTTGTCCCTGAGGTTTTACAGTCAGTGTTCCTGCAGTCACACCTGTGTGGAAACTGATACATTTTAACGTTTCTGGTGCAAGATGTTAAAGTGGTAAGAGTTACACTGTGGAGAAGAACGGGATTTGATTTTTTTCTTCTTCTGCGAGGTGATGCAGATCAGACAGATCCTGACCAATATCATTTATCCACAGCAAGGTGCAATGGCAGAGCTATGGGGTAGCTTGTGGTGGCCTTGCTCACCATATATCATTCTTCAGCCACCCCAAAAAGTTGAGGAAAGTATTATTTTAAGCAACATAAAAACTAGAAAGCATGTCTCCTCAAATGATCAGGGGTGCTGATTAATATGATGGTGGCTGCTGGATTTTGATGTGGCAACCCAATTTTCAATAAGATAAGATAGAACTTTATTGATCCCACAGGATATTGTTGTGCCAAAGTTTCAGAACAAGGAATCACACAAGATATAAAAAAACAGAGAACATAAAAAATATATATATAGAATTTGACAGTTATCTGTATTAAAAGTAATTAAAATTTCTCTTACAGATAATAAAATAAAATGTGACATTGTATTCAAATTAATGTTAATCTATATTTACAATCCAAGAAAAAAAATTTTTAGAGATGGTTTTTCCTCCCTGTTATCCATTTTCTAACATATACAGTATGTCATTATTTCTGTCTTTTTGTCTTCCTGCAGTCTGCCTACATTCTGTTTTACATGACGATAGTCGGCCACGCCTTATCCATCGTCTCCCTGCTGATCTCTCTGGCCATTTTCTTCTACTTCAGGTAACCAATCCAGTTTCATGATCCAACCCTGCATGTCTGAAGCATTCGCTGTCTTTAAACTCTATCCTCCTTAAAACCAGTAGATCTGACAGCGACACAGAATAACCAGTAGATCTGACAGCGACACAGAACAACCAGTAGATCTGATAGTGACACAGAACAACCAGTAGATCTGACTGTGACACAGAACTAGTAGATCTGACAGCGACACAGAACAACCAGTAGATCTGACAGTGACACAGAACTAGTAGATCTGACAGTGACACAGAACAACCAGTAGATCTGACAGTGACACAAAACTAGTAGATCTGACAGCGACACAGAACAACCAGTAGATCTGACAGCGACACAGAACAACCAGTAGATCTGACAGTGACACAGAACAACCAGTAGATCTGACAGCAACACAGAACAACCAGTAGATCTGATAGTGACACAGAACAACCAGTAGATCTGATAGTGACACAGAACTAGTAGATCTGATAGTGACATAGAACAACCAGTAGATCTGACAGTGACACAGAACTAGTAGATCTGACAGCGACACAGAACAACCAGTAGATCTGACAGTGACACAGAACAACCAGTAGATCTGACAGCAACACAGAACAATCGGTAGATCTAACAGTGACACATAACAACCAGTAGATCAGACAGCGACACAGAACTAGTAGATCTGACAGCGACACAGAACAACCAGTAGATCTGACAGTGACACAGAACTAGTAGATCTGATAGTGACACAGAACAACCAGTAGATCTGACAGTGACACAGAACTAGTAGATCTGACAGCGACACAGAACAACCAGTAGATCTGACAGTGACACAGAACTAGTAGATCTGACAGTGACACAGAACAACCAGTAGATCTGACAGTGACACAAAACTAGTAGATCTGACAGTGATACAGAACCAGTAGATCTGACAGTGACACAGAACAACCGATCTGACAGTGACACTGAACAACTGATCTGACAGTGACACAGAACCAATAGATCTGACAGCGACACAGAACAACTGGTAGATCTGACAGTGACACAGAACAACCAGTAGATCTGACAGCAACACATAACAACCAGTAGATCTGACAGCGACACAGAAACAGTAGATTCGACAGCGACACAGAAAAACCAGTAGATCTGACAGTGACACAGAACAACAAGTAGATCTGACAGCGACACAGAACAATCGGTAGATCTGACAGTGACACATAACAACCAGTAGATCTGACAGCGACACAGAAACAGTAGATCTGACTGTGACACAGAACAACCAGTAGACCCGACAGCAACACAGAACAACCAGTAGATCTGAGAGCGACACAGAATAACCAGTAAATCTGACAGCGTCACAGAACAACCAGTAGATCTGACAGCAACACAGAACAACCAGTAGATCTGGCAGCAACACAGAACAACCAGTAGATCTGACAGCGACACAGAACAACCAGTAGATCTGACAGCGCCACAGAACAACCAGTAGATCTGACAGTGATACAGAACAACCAGTAGATCTGACAGCAACACAGAACAACCAGTAGATCTTACAGTGACACATAACAACCAGTAGATCTGACAACGACACAGAACAACCAGTAGATCTGACAGCAACACAGAACAACCAGTAGATCTGACAGCAACACCGAAAAACCAGTAGATCTGACAGCAACACAGAACAACCAGTAGATCTGACAGCGACACCGAAAAACCAGTAGATCTGACAGCAACACAGAACAACCAGTAGATCTGACAGCGACACAGAATAACCAGTAGATCTAACAGTGACAAAGAACAACCAGTAGATCTGACAGCGACACAGAACAACCAGTAGATCTAACAGTGACAGAACAACCAGTAGATCTAACAGTGACACAGAACAACCAGTAGATCCGACAGCGACACAGAACAACCAGTAGATCTGACAGCAACACAGAAAAACCAGTAGATCTGACAGCAACACAGAACAACCAGTAGATCTGACAGCGACACAGAATAACCAGTAGATCTAACAGTGACAAAGAACAACCAGTAGATCTGACAGCGACACAGAACAACCAGTAGATCTAACAGTGACAGAACAACCAGTAGATCTAACAGTGACACAGAACAACCAGTAGATCCGACAGCGACACAGAACAACCAGTAGATCTGACAGCGACACAGAACAACCAGTAGATCTGACAGCGACACAGAAACAGTAGATCTGACAATGACACAGAACAACCAGTAGATCCGACAGTGACACAGAATAACAGTAGGTCTGACAGCAACAAAGAACAACCAGTAGATCTGACAGCAACACAGAACAACCAGTAAATCTGACAGCAACACAGTACAACCAGTAGATCTGACAGCAACAAAGAACAACCAGTAGATCTGACAGCAACACAGAACAACCAGTAGATCTGACAGCAACACAGAACAACCAGTAAATCTGACAGCAACACAGTACAACCAGTAGATCTGACAGCAACACAGAACAACCAGTAGATCCTTTCAGTGACACAGAACAACCTGTAGATCTGACAGCAACATAGAACAACCAGTAGATCTGATAGTGACACAAAACAACCAGTAGATCTGACAGGAACACAGGACAACCAGTATATCTGACAGCAACACAGAACAACCAGTAGATCTGACAGCGACTCAGAACAAACAGTAGATCTGACAGCAACACAGAACAACCAGTAGATCTGACAGCGACACATAACAACCAGTGAATCTAACAGTGACACAGAACAACCAGCAGATCCGACAGCAAGACAGAACAACCAGTAGATCTAACAGTGACACAGAACAACCAGTAGATCTAACAGTGACACAGAACAACCAGTAGATCTGACAGCAACACAGAACAACCAGTAGGTCTGACAGCGACGCAGAACAACCAGTATATCTGACAGCAATACAGAACAACCAGTAGATCTGACAGCAAGACAGAACAACCAGTAGATCTGACAGTGACGGAACAACCAGTAGATCTGACAGCAACACAGAACAACCAGTAGATCCGACAGTGACACAGATCAACCAGTAGATCTGACAGCAACACAGAACCACCAGTAGATCTGACAGCGACACAGAACAACCAGTAGATCTGACAGTGACAGAACAACCAGTAGATCTGACAGTGACGGAACAACCAGTAGATCTGACAGCGACACAGAACAACCAGTAGATCTGACAGCGACATAGAACAACCAGTAGATCTGACAGTGACAGAACCACCAGTAGATCTGACAGCGACACAGAACAACCAGTAGATCTGACAGTGACAGAACAATCAGTAGATCTGACAGCAACACAGAACAACCAGTAGATCTGACAGCAACACAGAACAACCAGTAGATCTGAACGTGACACAGAACAACCAGAAGATCTGACAGTGACACAGAACAACCAGTAGATCTGACAGCGAAACAGAACAACCAGTAGATCTGACAGTGATACAGAACGACCAGTAGATCTGAACGTGACACAGAACAACCAGTACTGTAGATCTGAACGTGACACAGAACAACCAGTAGATCTGAACGTGACACAGAACAACCTGTAGATCTGACAGTGACACACAACAACCAGTAGATCTAACATTGACACAGAACAACCAGTAGATCTGAATGTTACCTACATAGAAGGACAAACCTCTGGTTTAATATTTGTAATATTCTTCACTGTGCTTTAAACCAAAAATATTTAATCAGGGTTTATTAAACACTTCCCTTGGAGTCACACAGAAGATTTTTTTTTGACGAATGTATGAATGTTTTCAAGCATTTAATTTTATTCAAAGCTAGAAAACAGGTTTAAAAGGCACATGCTGAATCAAATACAATACTTCCTTGTGCAACATCTAATGTACGATTCTATATGAAAGAGTTGTGACGTCCTCTGAGTGCACGACTCATTCTTATTGAAAACTGAAAGTTATGCACCATAACTCATGTTCCCTGAAGGAAGGGAACGAGGTGCAACATACTTGCTATGGGAATTGCGCCCCCGCGCGATTACCTGAAGGAATATACTCACGCCTTTACGGCTAGGGCGTCACCGCCGCGCCAGAGGCCCCGCCCTCTGGGTACTTAAGCGGCTGACGCCCCTCCATCTTTCTCCAAAATTGCACTTCACCGAGCTTTCAGCATTGAAAAGGGCCAGATATGTTGCACCTCGTTCCCTTCCTTCAGGGAACATGAGTTATGGTGCATAACTTTCAGTTCCCTTTCAGTCTGGTCTCTCGGTGCAACATACTTGCTATGGGAACGTAATCCATTCACGCCCTTGAAATGCTCAGTAAAATGCATGCTAGAGTGAACGTCTGCCCTTGACCAGCAGGCATCTCAAGGCTACTTTCTACTGTGTGTTAGAAAGGACAGCCTGAGTGACGTCACACGCAGTAACATCCAAACTGTAATGCTTTGCAA
Organism: Garcialebias charrua; assembly: GCA_038048925.1. Taxonomy (NCBI): domain Eukaryota; kingdom Metazoa; phylum Chordata; class Actinopteri; order Cyprinodontiformes; family Rivulidae; genus Garcialebias; species Garcialebias charrua. The sequence goes on from JBBPBX010077473.1 coordinate 14,902, forward strand.
AAGTGTTTAATGAGCTCCAGTTCGCAGCAGCGCAGATGTCTGCAACTGGTACACCCTTGAACAATGACCAGGAAGTGGCCAAGCCCCGAGTGGAGTGAGCGTGCACTCCAGAGAGCACCTGTTGACATTTGCTACTGTACACCCTTTTAATGGCCTCAGTCACCCAATGTGAAAGGCGTTGTTTTGATAAGGCCTTCCCGGTAGCAGGTGTTGCAAAGCAGACGAACAATTGGTTTGTTTTTCTCAATTCGGCTGTTCTCTGGATGTAAGTGCGTAAAGCTCTCACGGGGCAGAGAGCCTTCACCCTTTCTTGTTCCTGAGTAAGGACAGGAGCAGGTGGGAAGGAGGAGAGATCAAAGTCGCCACTTCTATGCGTATAGAGACTGTGTTGACACAGCACGGGCACTTTGTATGGTTTTTACCACATTTTCCGGTAGGCCTGACGCTATCAACTTGTTCTTTACTGCCAACAAGCTGAGACTTTTGGCAGTCCCTGGCCTAAGTGGCTGGACTGCCCTTCTGGTGACATAGAGGTTGTGAACCCCTGGGGGTCAGCCAAGATGGGAAGAAGGCCTCCTTGCCGATGTACCCCCAGGTTGCTCTGCTCAGGGGTAATTGAGGACAGATGTAACCTGTCATCCTTATTAGACAAGATTGGAGCAGAAAGTCTATTTTCCCCCTCCAAGTTTGGGGTCATAGGACTGGGAGACTGTAAGTTTTGTAAACGAGCAGATCTCCTGACTCCAATCCGTTTTCTGGAGTGGTCCAGTTTACTGGTCCTTGGCTTTAATGGAGCGTTGGCACCAGATAAACAGACCGGGGTCTGTGTTTCACCCGTTGGGAGAATTTTGTTTGAAAGCAGACCTGGATCAGCACAGAGAGGGAGGTCACGTGCTGTCTGATTACTGCTTGGACATTGCATGTCCCTCATTAATAACAAAGGGGCAGCAGCAACGTGAGAACATGGAGATGTTCCTTTTGGTTTGGCAGACTTCAGATTATTTGGTGATAAAGAGCCCAGTCCCCTTCGAAAAACAGGAAGAGAGATCTGATTCAACTCTGATTTGTTTCCATCCACAGTAGCCTGAACACAATTGCTGCTGTGAAGGTGTGAAGCTTGTAGGCTGCCTGAGGGCATCTGATGTAGCCCCCCGTCGTTAGATACTGTCGGCATGCCTCCCTGAGGTGCGGACATGTCACATGTTCGTCTGGTTAGTGTATTGGCTGCCCCATCGTTCACAATGGAGCGAGAGCTTGAGCACGTGACCCTCCTCACCTGTCTCCGTGAGGGGTGTGGGGGGTGCTTGCAGACGCCTCTGAGTCTGCTTACTGCAGACGAATCAGAGGCACCCTGCTGGGGTTTATTGATTAGGCTAATACCCCGTGGGCCGTGAGGGAGGGGGGAAAAATGGCCCCCTCCCTTTATGATGGCTGGCAAGCCAGAGGGACCTGTGCTGAAGTTATTTGTGTGTTGTAGTTGTGTTTTTTGTTTTTCTTTTAGAGTCAATAAAACAGAGAAGAGCTGTTTCCTGAACTTTATTCGTGCTTATGTGCAATGACGTACATGATTCTATGTCACTCACAGAAGAGAGAGCATGATTTGTGCATGCGATAAATATACCAGCTTTTTGTACCGTGTTACAAGTAAAGTCTGGACATGAAGGGATCATTCCCAGTACCACGTTGGCGGGTGATCGTGTAATGTGGAAACGTGGACCTGGTTCACCAGGCACATTTTTGTCTGGTGTCCCGGTTTGCCGAGGAGGCCCTGTGTTTGGTCGCCTGGTGGGGGACAAACCTATTTTTGCTCCATGCGTGCTCGGTGCGAGGTTGGCCCGGCAGGGGTCTCTGCCAGGGCTCTTCCTTGTATGCTGGCCGCTTCTGCGGTGGGACACGCGTTGCAGAGTGGTGCCGAGACTGTGCAGGTCTGCTTCCAGCAGAGATTTTCATTAATGAAAAGT
>JBBPBX010077474.1:0-14457 GCA_038048925.1 Garcialebias charrua
AAAAAAGAAGTTTTTAATATTATTATTATTTTTCCATTGCATTTTTTTATTTATTCATTCAACTTTTTTTTTTAATACACGTTAATCCCACTGAGCCTCGGTGACTCATTTACAAGGGAGACCTGATCAGGAACTAAACTCCAAATTAACTCTTTTATCTGATAAACTCCCTAGAATGTGTGTAAAATATTATATAGCACTATGTCTGTGTTAATTTTCCTGTTCTTGTGCGTATCTGTTTAAATCGGTAATATTTATATATCAGGTCGCTTTCGTAAATGAGCCCATGAGGTTCAAAAGATTTACCTGACTAAATAAAGGTTGAATGAATTTGTTTACAGGAACGTGTCTTCAGTAACCCTATGGGTTGAACAGAGGAATTGCACCCTGATTTTCTGATTGGTCTACGATTCGCACTGTGACGTGTTTTCTCACTCTGTCGTCACGAAAGTGGTTCAAGCAGAGCCAATCCCCTGCAGAGATGAGAAGGTCCTCGCTGCAGTTCATACCTTATATGGAAGTGGTACATTGCACTCCGGAAGGGCAAAGCATATTATAGTTTTTGGAATGGCACTAGTTATTTGTAAATTTTAACTTATTTATTTTAGGAATACTTTTCACTTCATCAAAACTATTTGGTTGTATTTGTTTTCTTATTGTGCGATGGACAAGTAATGCATGAATGCCAAGTTGGGGCAGTGGTGTAGGAGCGGGTTTGGGATCCGACAGACCCAGGTTCAATCCCCATTCACGGCATATCTTGCGGTAGTATTTCCATTTTTTTTTTTACGCCTTTTTGTTTTGGATAGAGCGGGTGAGAATAGATAAATACATCTACATAGCGTATTTTTCAGAGTATAGGTCGCACCTTTTTATCATTTTTTCATGGCCTGCGACCTATACTCAGGTGTGACCTATACAGTATATGGCTTTTTATCACTTTCGGCAAAACAATTTTTTAAATCCAGCTCATTTCACAATTATGTTCATTTATTAAGGAAAAGTTCAGCTCAGACACATATTTGCTATAATTTTTATCAAACAAATAATTGTTTTTAAGTGTTAATCTTCTTAAAAGCCTTGCTGTGCGCTCCTGTGGCAGACATTTGCAGCAGAGCTAAACGTAGGTGCGACCTATCTAGGAATTTTCCAATCTATTGGTAATAATTGGACAGTGCGACCTATACTCCGGTGCGACCTATACTCCGAAAAATACGGTAAGTATTCTTTGTTGTTGATTGTTGTTTATTACTAATGTAATTTTAACATTCAGGAACAATGACGGTCTCTCGTCCTGGCCACACCTGGTGAGACGCTTGGTCTTGTGGTGCGGACACAACAATCTCACTCTCAACGTGGAGAAGACAAAGGAGATTGTTGTGGACTTCAGGAAGAGGGATGCACAACATGCCCCTCTGACCATCAACAGCACCGCAGTGGAGAGAGTGGACAGCACCAAGTTCCTGGGAGTGCACGTCTCAAAGGACCTGTCCTGGAGCAGGAACACTGCAGCACTGGCCAAGAAGGCTCACCAGCGCCTCTACTTTCTCCGCAAGCTGAAAAGGGCTGGAGCTTCAACCCCCATCATGTGCACCTTCTACAGGGGAGCCATAGAAAGTGTCCTGACCAGCTGCATCACTGTGTGGTTTGGTGCATGCACTGCATCATGCCGCAAGAGCCTCCAGCGCATCGTGAGAGCAGCTGAGAAGATTGTCGGCACCTCCTTGCCCTCACTGCAGGACTTACACAGCAAACGCCTCACTCGGAAAGCCCTCTGCATGGCAGGTGATCCCACACACCCACTACACAGCTGCTTCAGACTGCTGCCATCAGGGAGGAGACTGAGGAGTCTCCAGGCTCGAACCAGCAGACTGAGAGACAGCTCTGTTCATCAGGCAGTCAGAATGCTAAACACTCTGCCTGCTCTGCCTCCCCTCCCATTTGAACTGCCTTAACACAAAAAACTTTCTCACACATTACCACTCAACACAAAGTTTTTAACACTGGACCCTGTGTCATCAAACGGGTTATTCACTAAACTCTCGGTCATGTGCTCATTCAGTTTGCACTACTTCTCATATTTGCACTAATGTTTGTATTACATTACTGCCTATAGTCATACTACTGTTTACATTCACTGTTTACATTTATTAATACGGTTTACATTTATTACTACTGTTTTACATTTATTACTACTGTTTACATTTACACTACTTTTATATCTACACTACTGCTGATACATATACAGTATTCTCTGACTAGCCTTATCTAAGGATGCCAAATGTGCCTTATGTGCCTTACTGCATATGCCACTTTGCCTCTATACCAACATCATCTACCTCAGTGTTTTTCAACCACTGTGCCTAGGCACACTAGTGTGCCGCGAGTGATCGTCAGGTGTGCCTTGGAAATTATCAAAAAAGCCCCCCATTTCTACAACCTCTTTAAAGGGGACCACACATTCAAAATTCACTTTTTAATGTTTTTTTACTCAACATTGGGTATTTACTTCATAAAAAAACAGTCCAAAGGCCAAAAAAATGCACCCAGTGGTTTATTTACTCTAAGTAGATTTATTTTACTGTGATAAAAACGGCTCGTTTTTGAAATAAACTGGAAGTCAATCGCGCTTGTGACGTCACAGGCGCGAGGACAACCCACCCCAACATGAGTCCAGCCCCTCACCTAGCAACCCCTGGTTAGGCTCAACCCACTTCTGTATTAAACACATGACTGTTGTTTTTCATGATTTCATCTCATCTTTTGTTTATATGTTATTAATTTCATGTGTACAGCACTTTGTTGCAGCTGTGGTTTTTTAAATGGCTTTATAAATAAAGTATAATTGTTATTTTTATGTTTTAGTTCAATTTTTAGTGTATTTGCGATCGCTCCAAACGCGCAGCCGGCAAAAATTAAACGAGCAGACCCCCGACGTAGGGACCGGCGTCAACGAGCCCCTCTTCTGGCGCGATGGAGCGGAGCTTCAACTGTGCAGCCTCGCAGCAGCCTGGCAGAAGCCTCGCAACAGCGAGGACCTTCTCTTTACCGATTAATTTACGGGAGACACTTGGTGAACTTTGTGTGTCTTGACTGGAACAGCGATAACTCTCAAAGTCTCCGCGTGCAACGAGCGGAGCTGGCGAAAACCGGAAGAGGAACAAGCTAACATTAGCATCGGATTCGGGTGGTCTCATGCTAAAAGGAGCAGCAAACTGCGGCGCGCTCAGACGGGTTTCGGTAAGTTATCTTAAGCTAACACTAACAGTAAGTCAAATGAGTAATAAAAAACGAGCTAATTTTAAAACAACAACACATTACAGATACTGGCTGTGCAGAGGGCGTAAACAGATCGTTGAAGGGCGTGGACTTCAGAACTTCTATCAGAAACCGGTCGTTCAAAACGAAAGTTAAAACTGGCAGAATTAAAAAGGGTATAATTAATTATCTAAGAATTATTTTGTGTATTAAAATGAATTAATATTGTCAAGATAGCACACAGACATAACATAAAATTTTTAAATACTTACATGTGGTCCCCTTTAAATTTAAGACCACATTGTTGTGGTACTGTTCAGGTGTATTTTTGAAGACATGTTAAGTGCAATTTGAAATAAGAAATATAAAATTTGATAAAACTACATTTTTGTGTTTTTGTAATTCCTATTCAAGACACTTTGATAAGAATGACTATATATTTAATATAGGCGGATACAGTGTATCTATGTTTACAATTTTGGTTGGTGGTGTGCCTCGGGATTTTTTTCAATGAAAACACTGTGCCTTGGCTCAAAAAAGGTTGAAAAACACTGATCTACCTCATACATATACTGTGTACATTAACTCATATGCTGCTTTGCTACTCTTTGCAAATGTCAATGCTAGAACCTTCAGTTTATTTTATAGATATACTACTTTTATACTTTTTATACTACTATGAAAAACTCAGGACAGTATTACACTTTTATTATTTCATTTTATGCTTATGTTCATTGGGTGTTTGGTGTTTTAGGGGTGTTTGGTGTTTCAGTGTTGGTGTAAATTTTCATACTTTTATACTACTATGAAAAAACTCAGGACAGTGTTACACTTTTACTATTTTATGCTTATGTTTATTAAATGTTTTAGTGTTTAGTGTTTAGATGGTTACTGTTGCACCGAGGGACTGAGAGAAACGCAATTTCAATCCTGTGTATGTCCTGTACATATTGCAGTTCTGACAATAAAGTTGACTTTGACTTTGACCTCCTCGCTCAACCCCCACCCGCCTCCCCCTCCTTTAGGTGGTGTCTGTTGACACTCCCACTTTGTTGCATTTTTTTAATTTTGTCTTAGGGGCGGAGCTACCGTTTCACAGTGGGGTGAGTCGTTCTTTAAAGCGTCACTGACATGATTTTTTTACTATGCATAAAGTTGCTCAATATATATATATATATATATATATATATATATATATATACAGGTAACCCCCGACCTACGACCCCATCGACCTGCGAACCACGGGACTTACGAACATATCATATTTAATAAAAATATGAATTTAAAAAAAAAAAAAAAAAAATTTTTTTTTTTTTTTTTTTTTGTGTTTAAATGTTCTTAATTTCATGTGTACATCACTTTGTTGCAGCTCTGGTTGTTTTAAAGGCTTTATAAATAATAATTATGATAAAAAAGATCATTTCTGATCATTTTTGAGCAATTTTTGAGCAATTTTGGGAAACAGGAAGTAGGTCTTCAGTTTACACGGTCACAAATTAATGTAGAACACCGGACGCTATTTAAGGTTCAGTCACTGGGGTCTCCGGTCACAAATTAATGTAGAACACCGGACCGGACGCCATCTTAGGTTAGCTGCCGAGAGCTGGACGAAGACTGGTGACCAGGATGGCTTCATATGGATTAATTACTAGCTGGAAACGTCTCTGTGAACTTTGTGGATGTCTCAGGCAGCGGATTTATCGCCGATCGTGCCAGGCCGCCGTGCGAACACCTCCGGCCGGCCTGGCTACACCTCCGGCCTGGCTAGCTCCAGAGCTAACACTGGAGCTAACACGGGAGCCGGCCTTTTGAACACTGGTGACCAGGATCGCATCATGTGGATTAATTACTAGCTGGAATAGCTCTGTGGACGTCTCAGGCTGGAGCAGCGGCTGGAGCAGGAGCTGCAGATTGATCGCGCCGCCGCTCCAACACTAGCTCATGGCTTGGCTAGCAGAAGCTAGCCAGCTAGCTAACACAGGCCTGGAGCAGCTGCGGTGGCCCGCGCTGCTCGGCCCGAAAACAATCAACGCATGGCAACCTAAGATGTCGGCTTTGACCATCTCAAAGTAAGAAAATATATTTTTATTTATTCTGTAAATGTGAATAGCAATGTTTAACATTACAGTACACTACTTTACATGCTTAAATGTGTGCGCGCGCTCCGTTAGCATGATAAATAAAGGTTGAATGAATGAATGAATGAATAATTTTTTTTTTTAAATATAATTTTCACCCCCTACCTACGAACGGATCGAGCTGCGAACCGTTCTTAGGTCCCGATCTCGTTCGTAACACGGGGGTTCCCTGTATATATATATATATATATATAATATATATATATATATATATATATATATTATCATTTAAATATGTTCGTTTTTGCAAACAAAATGATAAATCAATTTAATTTTGCTTTAAAAGTGATTTTAAACTTTGCGCCGTGTTTATTCACGGGAAATCCGATTACACGCGAATGCAACATCTGTGACGTAAAATCGGGCAGAGGCAGTCTGCGTGTGTCTGCAGCTCGCCTTGCAGATCGCGGTTTTTTTTTTACTTGAAAAATGCTGTTACGTTGTGTCGCATTTGGGTGTTCTAATATCATCAGTGAACAAGTGAGCCTTTTCACTTTCCCAAAAGATGAAATACTTCGTCAAGAATGCAACAAAGCTGCACCCCTCGGAGCCCCCCCTCGCTCCACCTGAAGGTAAGTCTCATACAGCTGCAGACCTAAATTAGATCCTGCTGTTTCTTGTTCCATCACCCAAACTATTTTCTGCTTCCCAAACTGAAGACAAATAGCTCAAATCTTAACTTAGATTTCTAAATTCGTCGGGTTATAAATTGTCTGCTATTAAAGAGACGTAGCCCTCTGCCCGATTTTACGTCACAGATGTTGCATTCGCGTGTAATCGGATTTCCCGTGAATAAACACGGCGCAAAGTTTAAAATCCCCTTTAAAGCAAAATTAAATTGATTTATCATTTTGTTTGCAAAAAACGAACATATTTAAATGATAAAATATATTTATTTTGAGCAATTTTATGCATAGTAAAAAAATCATGTCAGTGACACTTTAACAAAGAGTGATGACAACAATGGACAATCATAAAATAAAAGCATACAAACTGAGAAGAACAAGTGAAAGAAAACGGTATTTTTTAAAAATGCAACAAAAACGGCTAGGTTGTAAGGCAATGTAGAAAACTAAAAACAGGAGCATGTCTGCATTGGGGGCAGCACGATGGTGCAACTGGTAGAGCTGCTGCCTCTAAGCGAGAAGGTTGCCGGTTCAATCCCGGTCCGGGGGCCTTGGGTGGAGTTTGCATGTTCTCTCTGTGCATGCGTGGGTTTTCTCTGGGTACTCCGGTTTCCTCTCACAGACCAAAAACATGCATGTTAGACTGATTGGTAAATCTAAATTGTCCCTGTGATAGAAAGAGTGAATGGTTGTTTGTCTCGTTTGTCTCTATGTGTCCCTGTGATGGACTGGAGACCTGTCCAGGGTGTCCCCCACCCCTTGCACAGCGATTGCTGGACATGGGCACCGGCAACCACTGTGACCCAAAATGGAAGAGACGGGTAAAAGATAAAGGATGGATGGATGGATGGATGTCTGCATTGGTTTTTGCCAGGAACTCAGTAGATGTTTGAAGCATGTAAAAAGTACTTTCACTACCAAAAATGTTAATTGCGCTGCTCAAGGTGGCTGCATGTTGGAGTAGCTCTGTTACTTTAATTCTGGGATATTGCTTTAGAAAACATTAATTCATATTTTTTTCCTGGATGGCTTTTTTGATAACTATTTCCTCTGGTATTGGATGCGGTGCAGCTGGAAGGATTTTTACTGAAACCTTTTTACTTTTGCACATTTGTTATGAAGTGTAACCATAACAACAAGGCTTTTTTTAACAATTGGGAGCTGCTGATTAACATCTCAAAAGCACAAATAATACCTCAACCACAGCCCCAAATCCCAAATGCGTTGAAAAGGAGGCACCATGAATGCATTCCCGTCTACCTGGCAGTGGTGCTCGAGTGCCTGACCGCCGAAATCCTGGAACTGGCGGGAAAGGTGGCTCATGAGAACAAGAAGACCAGGATCAACACCAGCACTCGCAGCTGGCTTTCTGCAATGACGAGGAGCTCAACAAGCTGTGAGGAGTGACCGTCGCTCTGGGAGGAGTTCTGCCCAGCATTCAGGTGGTCCTGCTCCGCAAGAACACAGAGAAAATTGCCACGTCCAAGTTGATGGATCGGCATCTGCAGCCAGTTTCTTCAGATCAGCTGTAAGACAGACCGCTACAAGAGATCCTTCCTGCACAGCCGTCAGCATCTAACAACTCTTTAATGAAACCAGGATGATGATGAGCTACAACAACATTTAATTTCCACTTTGGGATTAATCAAGTATTTTTGAACTGAACTGAGTTGAAAAACAAAAGAACTTTTAATAAATGAGAGAACTCAGCAGTCACGTTTCGTTGCCAACAGTACACGTTGTTTGTTTACATGCTAACTACACTTCAGTGTTGGTGCGTGGCAGATACCGAGTTGGTGAAACAATCCCTGGACGTAAACACAGTCAGAGGGAGAAGAATGGATTCAAAAGGCACTTTCACAAAACACTTTTGCAAATTGGCTGCAAAGACCAGATCTCTGTCTGTGCCTCTCATAAATCACAGGCGGAGTGGGCCAACTTTTAAGAAATGATGGAAACTAAAGGAGGCGCGGAGCAGAACTCAGCTGGGCTGACGTGAAGCGCACACATTAAAAGTGTGATAAACGTCTCCCTCGCATTGCTTAATAAACATGATCAATTAATTAAAGGTTCACTATGTAATTTCCGCAGTACGCTGGGACTTAGAAAAATTTTCATCTTAGTTTGGTATGCCAAAGACACTACCATTTATTTAAGATAAATCACTAAATTAACACCATTACACTTGATTGACATGATTTCACAGTCCGTGCTCTGTTGGACTTGAGTTCTGCAGCTCCACCCCCTGCTGTGTGTCTGCTCGGAGCGCTTCAATATTCTGTGATTATATGTTATAAAAACATTCTAAAAATATAATAAAACCATGGAGCACTTGTCCAACAACACAAAAACCAGCAGAAATCATCAGAGCTTCACGCAGCAACGTTGGACATGATTTAATTTGCTCGTGACTTCCTCTTTCTGTCAGTGCAGGTCTGGAATGTCTGGAATGTTCCGCCCCCCCTACATGTCCTGTGGCAGACGCTGCGAAGTTCTGTGTTTATATGATAATATAACATTCTAAAAAATATAATAAAACCATGAATCACTCGTCCAACAACACAAAAACACCCTGAAATCAGCAGAGCTTCACCAGCCACTTTGGACATGATTTAATTCGCTCGTGAGTCGTGACAAATCCATTTCCTCATTCCTGTGAGTGAAGGATGAAGCGATCACTTGACTTTTGGCAAAAAAACAAAATAAAAGTCCAGCTCTGGGATGAAGAAGGGATATTTAATACATTTGTGTCACATAAAAAACAGTCCTGCATCGCTTTGCAATCCTTTGAATGAGAACGAGCTGCGGCTGGGACAGGCGGGGGCGTGGGTTGGGGCGTGACAAACAACTCTGTTTTGATTGGCTGGTCAGTGTCCGGGTCACTCTGTGTTTTCAGTGTTTTTATAAATGCTGATAGAGAAGCAAGGGGACTATAGTTTTTTTCAGAGATTACTTTGTCTAACACCAGTCTGTCAGTAGATAGTGACAGAGTGAAGAAATATGTTAAAAATATATTGTTTGAAAAGTTACAGACTACATTACAAAGTTACATAGTGCAGCTTTAAGTTTAGAGATGTATTTGTGGTAAAATAATTTATTTAAACTCAATGTAACATTGCTGTGTGTTTCATTGATCCTCCCATGTAATAAAAGTGTTGTGGTTGTTTAATCATGTGAGCGGGTGGTCACACAGATACAGAAATGCCAGCTTACCTTCGTGCACGTCAAATGTTTTGGATCTGTTACTACATCACTTTGTGGACAAAGGTACAACAAGGGTGGGTTGACTTCAGTCCCCCACTCCACCTTTGTGTCTAAATCCTGGCTTTATGTGTTTTGTGAATGTGCCTAATGACACCAGGGAAAGTTTTCTCTTCTTCTGAAAAGAAACGGGGACTAAAAGCTGTAAGGATGAACGTCAACAGAACCAAAGTCATTTGGAGGAAACTGGGCAGTTGAGAGCTGTAAAACAAAAGTTGGAGCCAGGATCACATGCAAATGAGCAGTGAGAAATTCCCAACTCTAACTGGAGAATTTCCATAACTGATCGTAACTGATCACCTAATTTATGGTAGTCGTAAACGGGAAAAATATTTGTTGCTTTATCACAGAAATTTTACAAGAACTCTGTGTTTGAGTTACATAAACCCAAATGGACTGTACCGTATTTTCTGGTGTATAAGTTTATTGTTTATTGTTTATTAAATTTGTTCATTTGTTTTTACGAAAAACACAATACTAAAACAAGCCCATACATGATAATGTACAAAATTTAAAAAAATGAAAGGTAGCAGAAAGAAGAAAAAACGTATTTTCCGGACTATAGGTCGCGGCTTTTTATCCTTTTTTCATGGCCTGCGACCTATAGTTAGGTGCGACCTATATATGGCTTTTTATAAAATAAGCTTATTTGTAATCATTTATTAACAAAAATTAAACTGAGACACACTCTTACAATAATGTCAGCTAACAAATATATTTTTTTAGGTGTTTATCCTGCTAAAATTATTCATTTATTAAAGAAAAGTTCAGCTCAGACACATATTTGCTATAATTTTTATCAAACAATTAATTGTTTTTAAGTGTTAATCTTCTTAAAAGCCTTGCTGTGCGCTCCTGTGGAAGAGACATTTGCAGCAGAGCTAAACACGGTCCACATTTTGACGTAGGTGCGACCTATATTCAGGTGCGACCTATATATGGATTTTTCAAATTCTTTGGCAATAATTGGACAATGCGACCTATACAGTACTTTGGTGCGACCTGCAGTTCGAAAAATACAGTATATCTGCCCCTTTTTTCAGGCAATCAGTTTAAACAATAATAATCTTCCAGTACAAAATGAATAACTCTTTCTAATTTTCTAACTAATACAATACAAATTACGCTATTTCATTTCTTTTAACAAATTGGTTATGATCATTTTCTTAAATGTAAACATTGACTTGGCATTTTTAACTTTATTCTCCAAACCATTCCATAATCTAATTCCCTGGATTGAGGTAGAACGTCCCTTCAAACTAGTTCTGAATTTTGGTTTTACAAATATATCTCTGTCCCTTTAAGATTATAACAACTTTGTCTTTTAACAAAATGCATTTGGATATTTAAAGGTAATGCGTTATTCTGAGCCCTATACATAACTGATAAAATATTATAATCTACCAAATCATGGAACTTCAATAACTTCAGTTGATAAAATAATGGATGACAGTAATGTTTTCTAGTGATAATTCTTACAGCTCTTTTCTGTAATACAAAAATAGGCTTTGTGATAGTTTTACATTCCCCCAAACATCAATACAATAGATTAAGTGTGGAACAATGATTGTGTTATACAACAAATACAGAGCTTTATCATTCAATAAGTTTATAAGTGGCAGTTTTTTGCATAGATTTGTCAGTCCTGCAACTTTTACGCCGAAGCGACATATACTTTTTTCCATATTCATAACATGATTTTTGACTGACGAGTTAGATTTTGAAGAACTGCAACAACGAGTCCTCCTGTGCGCGCTTGCGTTACTCAGATGGTGCAGGCGGAGGAACGCTGGAGAGCTAGCGGCTCCGGCTGCGATGGATGTATGGACGGACGGATGGATGGATGGCATCACGCCACCCAGGCGAAATGAAGCTGTTTTGACCATTAAATAAATGCATGATAAATGCGACTTATATGCCAAAGCGACTTATACGCCGGAAAATACGGTACTTATACATCACCTTTCTATGTTATCAAGATACGGTACTCAAAGCCCTTTACAACACAATCTGTGCCTCATTTACCCATTCATACAGCACTCTACTAGATCTATACAAAGAATAATCAGTTATTTATCACATTCATACACTGATGGGACACACATCGGAGGCAATGAGGGGTTTAGTGTCTTGCCCAAGGACAATTTGGCATTTTACTGCTGGTGGAATCAAACCCTCAACTCTTGCATTGGAGGAGAACTGCTCTAACCACTCAGCCACAGCCACCCATAAGGAATCATGTGTTTTAAAGAAACTGAAAGATAAAACGTCAGGTCAGAAACATTGAAAATTGTGTCTCGTAATGAACTGCTACATTTTCTTAATAAGAAAGTAATAATTGATATTCAAAGTCAGAAATTTAAATCTAACTCCGAGGCCTTTTCACCAGAGTGTTGGAAACAGCGTTTCATGGAGCAGAGTTGTGTGTGGACCATAGTTAAAACCAGAACAAACACTGAGCGGTCGTCTTACTGGTTCTGGGAGCTGCAACCTGTGGCTCTGGGGCCAAATGAGGCTCGTTGGTCCTGTTGACTGAAAATCATATTTATATTCATGACCACAACAGAAAGGGCTAGTTGTAATAATTTCCACAATATGCTAATATGAACATAAAAGATCTGTGCCTGAATTAAAAATGTAATGAAAGGAACATCTGTTTGCAGCCGTGTGTTTTACAAGCCATCTTCCACTTCTTCATCCTTCCTTCAGAGGGTAAGCTTTCTCTGAAAACACATCTGAGGCAAGATGTTGAGGAGGGAAACAAAGTGCAGTTTTCCATGACTCATATTTAGCCTATAGAGATCTGTATTATGAATACATATAACAGATACCATGAGTCACCAAAGTAAAAATATCTAAAAATATGTCACGTCATTACATTAATGAAAGGCTTGCCTTTGATAAAAAACAAACAAACAAAAACACAAGTTGAAATAAATGAAGGTTTCTCCTCATTACAATAAATTTAGCAGGTTATATAAAATAATAATAATTTAAAAAAGTTAAATGCAAGTACAATTTATTTAATTTGAAGTGGACTTAATATTCATATTAAGTTTCTACAAAATAAGACTCAGACAATACTCCTACTTTAGTGTTCAAATTTGATCATAGTGGGATTTAAACACGTTTGTATCTACTCATTAGAAATGTTTGGTCTTATTTGTCCTATGTGTAAAAAAAACAAGGACCAATTTATTATAGAGGTTTAATTTCTTATTGTGACAAACTATTTTTTTATATTCTACAAGTCATATTCACATGATAATGAGTTATTTTTATTTCAAGATTTGAACAGGGTGGCTCTGGACAGATTTTGTTAATTGAGTGGGAACAGAAATGGCTTTTTGAATATTAGTGTAGACCTCTGTCACTGAGCAATAAATGACTTGTCAATAACATTAAATAGATTAAAGTTATTTAATTAAATACATCTAAAGGAGTTATCAAGGTGTCCAGTCCAGTCCTGGCTGAAATGAAAGATCCTGCAGGTTGTAACGTACTTTACATATCTGGGATGAGGTTCATTTGAATTTTAAATCAGCAGCGCTCTCATTTGTGCTGGTTTTGCTCGACACAAGGCAGTGAACACCAAAGTCCATGCTCATTCATCCAGGTATAAACACTGTTCATTCAGTCAGGTCATCTGGATGGGTTCTTCTGTTGACAAGGCAGTGACTGGCAGTGTGTTCATGTGGGACTTCACCCTGTGACCAAACAGAGACACCTGCTGGAAGGACAACACTACACACACACACCTCCATGTGACCAGAATAAAAGTCATGCCATTTTATTTTCTCAAAAACAAACAAACAAAAAAAACCCCACTTTATTCACAAATACTATTACGCCTCTAGAAATATTTGCAAAGTAAAGGAACCAAAAGCTAAGCTTCACATCAAGAACTACGTTGTGTGTTTTATTCTCTCTGACACACAAAGACACAAAGAATCCAGGAATTTACAGCTTATCACAGTGAACCCTTTAAGTGCTTTTCTCTTGTAAATAAGTAAACAACAAACATATAAATTGTGGGTAATGATTTCTTTTCCCAAGCCACTTATCACCCCACACGTTCATTTTGTCAGCTCATATCAGACAACGAGGTCTGCCTCTTCAGTATTATAAAAAATATTGTAAACATTTACATGAATTGCATAACATACATTCAAATACATACTGTACTGTACAGCAAGGTTTTACTTTGTGTTGTGTCCTGTAGCACCAGAAGCCAGACAAGCGATTTGGAAACTGTGATGCTGACAACACTGAGATGTTTTCACTGACGATGCTTCGTGTTGATGGGGGACTACTGTCTGTGAGACGGTGGTGGGTGTGGACACGCTCTGGTCACATCTCACAGAGGACTTTTCACAAGAGACATTCATCGGTGTTAAGATCCACTATGATACAAAAGATTACGACGAAAAGTCATTTATTACAAAGTCCACATCGGTTCCGTGTGCAAACATGTTGGTGGAGGAGGAGATGTCGCTGTGAGTTCATGGGTTTTAGTTCGTCGTCCGCATGTGGCACGGAGATCTGAGGGCCATGACATGGTTGTGAGCAGCGAAGTGGACCTGCAGGTCTCCACGCGGTCCTGTTCACCATGAAATAAAGCCGATCAAAGCAGCTATCTACAAACATTAGTGTCAGAATGGACGGCTTGTGGATACCAAACCATGTACAGCATCCTTCTTCTGCAGTAACAAACGCAAAGTGTTATGAGATGTAGTTCATCTTTTAAACTCAGTGTCTCCTCCACTTGCTCTTCCAAAGCTTAAGCCCAGGTTGAATACATCTCAGGTTCCGGTCCAGTGAAGTGAAGTCAAGGTCCTGTTGCTGGAATGAATGGTTCATCATTCTTCTGCTGGAAGATGCCAGTTTGGTGGGTGGTGGGATGTGGTTGGTTAACCAACCCACCCTTTCCAAATCTGCCCCCTGCGCGTGAGAAACAACAAGACGTTAAGTTCAATGTGCCACTTGAAGTATTCACTGGGGGGGCCACGGCTCCGGATGTTCCTACCAGCACTGCAGGGAGACGACAACATTTCTGACCTGACGGTTTGAGTGCATGAGGTGCAGACTGGCAACGCAGCTTATGAGAGTTACTGTTGATGAAGTACAGCGCTAAAAGCAACAGAGGAGCGAACTACTGGCTCGACTGACCGAGC
>JBBPBX010077475.1:0-16861 GCA_038048925.1 Garcialebias charrua
AAAGAAGATACACAAAGTAAACAGCAATTAACTATTAAGGAAAATAAAGAACAAATATTCATATCAAATGCTTGTACACTCTAAGCCAGGGGTGTCAGAGTCAAATACACCAAGGGCCAAAAAAAAAAAATTGCTACAAGCCAAGGGCCGGACTGGTTCAATGTTCATATTGAAATGATTTCACATAGCCTGTTGAACCAAGACCTAACAGACTGTCTATTATTTAAGGATTAAATTAATAAAACAATATTTTCTTATGGATCTGTCAGTAATTTCAAGTGAAAACATTTTTTAACAGGCAAACAGCAAAAAATTAAATTGTTTAAAAAAATATATATATATGTTTCTTAATATCAAGATAAATGCATGAATAAAAGTGCATGCATTATAAACTGAAAATGCATTATTGTGCAGCTCTATGATCCTTCTGATCACCACTTTCAAATAGGAAAATAAGAAAATAAATCAAATCAGTTGTATTCTTTCTCATGGCTCTGTCCCCGAGTCCATTCAACTGAAAAGTAAATATAAATAAATAAAATAAAATACATAAATCTATGGCACACAGCCAAAACAATACTTCCTTCAAAGAAAAATCACGTCTTGTAGAAACAAATGTAAAAATTTAACTGAATTAAAAACTGAAAATTTGTTACAGCTCTGTGATGCTCACTTATCTGAGGCTGATACTTGGAGGTGCCTCATCTTTTGTACAAGTTCATCAATGTTTGGGGTTAGGCTCTGAGCTGAGGAAATCCTCAGGATTGATTACCTCCATGAACATGTAGTCTGCCTCCCACCTGGCTTGAAACCCCTGTTCTCTGTGTCCACCTTACGTTTAGCCATTTTTGAGGAGGGGTGCAAATGTAGCTGAAAGTTGATCTCTGCTCTGACTGCTGATGAATAATGAAGCCACTTGTGCACGCTGCAGTGACTGCACGAGCTACCTGCCTAAATAAAGGTTGAATGATTAGGCATACAGCTGTCTTGTGACTTTTTATTAATATACTGTACTTTTTATGATTGTTTACTGTTGGCTGCAAGTATGAAGCTGTGAAATCTTTCATTTTCTACAGCTGATAGCTGTTGGTCATTAATTATGATGAAGTTCAGCATCAGGGTAAAAGTAAATGGACACCAGCTGGAGAGGACGCTGGCGTGATGTCGCCGCTTCTCCACGCTAAATAGTTTTTTACTGTTGCTATTTTTCTTTTTGGACATTTTTTGGACATTTATCTGGACTCGTTTTGTTCAGTGGTTTTTAATAAGGATTTTACGGACAGCTTGGCTAGCTCTTCCTAACCGGAATTTGGGCTGTCTACCTCCTGTCAAACTCCAGCACGAACTTACTTCAAGAACTACGTTACGTAGCTGCAATTGTTGTTCCACTCACCTACTGCCTGTCAACCTCCTGTGTCATCTGGACTGTCCTGGATTTTCTCCTGTGCTCCTCTTCACGATATGCTCAACCAAGTTACATCCCTCTGCTTCTTGGTTGTTTCTTTCGGAGCCGTGGGTCTGCTGTTAGCAGCTAGCTCTGTGCTAGCTCCCCCCGGCTTGGCTGGCACGATGTTGACGTATTCTGCTTCGCAGCTGATTGGACTTAACAACTGCTCCATTCCTCCCTCTGTTTCCACCATCAAACAACTGGGACTTCTGCGTAGACCTCGTTATATCCACAGAAGCTCTCGAAAGATATCCATCTACTCTGGACAGCCGCAGGTTGGGTCTATCGCGTGTGTCTCGTCCAAGAGACGTGTCGCACCTCGACGACGTCATCAGAACGCTGCGTCTGTAGTCCCTTGTAGTCCACAGCGCACGAAGTGGCAAGGAAAACGTGGAGTGGACTTCAGTCTGCTGAAACCGGTTCAAAAGGCTTCTACACCAACTGGTATTAAATTAGAACTTTTCAATGTGCAGTCACTATCAAACAAATCATGCCTAATTCACGATCACATTCTGGAGAAGGACTTGGACCTCATGTGTCTTACAGAGACTTGGCATCAGCCAGATGTGTACAGTTCTCTAAATGAGGCCTGTCCGTCTGGTTACAGTTATCTGCAGAGAGCCCGCAGCACTGGCCGCGGTGGTGGTCTGGCTGTAATCTACCGCAATAATTTAAAATTGACACATCTAGCTTCTCAGGACTTTTCCTCTTTTGAAAGTTTGGCCTTCAACTTCAAAGCCCCACTCCTGATGAACGTTATATTGATTTATAGACCTCCCAAACCGCATGTTTCATTTAACTCAGAGATGCATGACCTCCTCACCTTTTTCTGCACCTCCCCTGTGAAAACTATTTTTCTTGGCGATCTAAATATCCACATGGACAATTCCTCTTCCCCGTTGGCAACAGATTTTAAGTCTCTTCTGGACTCTCTTAATCTCACCCAACATGTGGACGTCCCTACGCACAGCAGGGGGCATACTCTGGATTTGGTGATTACAGACACTGTACTCATCAATAACTTATCTGTATATGACCTGGGTGTCTCGGACCACAGTGTCATCTCTCTGGAAATGCCTTCAACTTCACCTGCTTCAAACCCAAAGCGACCCATCCAGTTCCGGGACTTTAAAAACATTTCCCCTGATGTTCTGTCCGCTGATCTTCACGCCCTGACCGCTGTCAATCATTCATCTGCCAATGACTCCGTTGATTACTACAACCGATCTCTCCAAGAGCTTCTGGACCTACATGCTCCCTTGAAGACAAGACTGGTGTCTTTCTCCCGTTCAGCCCCCTGGTACACTGGTGAGCTCCGCAGGATGAAGGCAACTGGCCGTGCTATTGAGAGACGTCTAAAATCATCTGGTCTCTCGGTACATAAGCAGGCATACAAAGAACATCAGAAAGCATACGCCTATTCTCTTAAAGAAGCACGCTCCAAGTATTACTCCAACATCATCAACACCTGCCCTGGTAACTCTAAACAGCTCTTCTCCACAGTAACTCATCTACTTAATCCCATTAAACAAACTTCTGAGGAATGTGTTCAAAAATGCGACCTGTTCCTTTCATCATTTAAAAACAAAATTGACACCATCAGATCTCAGCTTCACAACCTCCCTGATCTTCGTTTACCATCTACCCGTCTGCATCCTGGGTCCCTGAGCAGCTTTGATGAGGTTGTTCAGAGTGAGGTGGAGTCCATCATAAAGAAAATGAAGCCTTCATCCTGCGCCCTGGATCCCTTCCCCTCATCTCTCATAAAATCCAATCACTCTGCAATAAGCCCATTAATCACTCAAATAATAAATCAGTCTCTACAATCTGGTCATGTTCCACTGCCTCTAAAAACTGCCATCATTAGGCCTCTTCTGAAAAAATCTAATTTGGATCCCGACATTTTTTCTAATTACCGCCCAATTTCCCACCTCCCGTTTCTGTCCAAAGTGCTGGAAAAAGCAGTTGCTGCTCAGCTGCAGGACCACCTACAGCAACACTCTCTGTACGAGAAGTTTCAGTCTGGATTCAGAGCAGCTCACAGTACTGAGACTGCATTACTGAGAGTTACAAATGATATCCTCATGGCTGCTGACACTGGCTCTCCCTCCGTCCTTGTCCTCCTTGACCTCACTGCAGCCTTCGACACTGTGGACCATAATATTCTCCTCCACCGTCTTCATGTGGAGGTCGGTCTCTGTGACACTGTCCTGGACTGGTTCAAATCTTTCCTCTCCGATAGGCTGGAATGCGTTAGTCTTGGCAATGCCACTTCCCAGACAGTCGGTGTCTCCTGTGGTGTCCCTCAAGGGTCAGTTCTGGGGCCCCTGCTGTTTTCCCTTTACATGCTGCCTTTAGGTCAAATTATTAATCAGTTCAACATTTCTTTTCACTGCTATGCCGACGACACACAGCTTTACATCAGGACTGGATCATCCTCATCATCCCCATCTCCATCTTCACTCACTGCCCTCTCTGCCTGCCTGGAGGAAATAAGGGCATGGATGAATCAGAACTTTCTTCAATTAAACTGCTCCAAGACTGAGGCCATAATGATTGGCACCCCTCACCAGATACAAACATCAACTTTAACAACAATCTCCTTCTCTGGTCAAGACATCCCCCTCTCCACCTCTGTTACAAATCTTGGAATAAAAATGGACTCTCATCTTACATTTGAAACTCACATTAAGCATCTGTTTAAAACTTGCTTCTTCCATCTTCGAAACATCTCCAGACTTCGCCCATCTCTGACTTTTTCCGATGCTGAGAAACTCGTCCATGCCTTTGTTTCCTCCAGGCTCGACTACTGCAACTCCCTGTTTATTGGAATCCCTGGCAAAAACCTTCAGAAACTTCAATATATTCAAAACAGTGCAGCAAGGATTTTATTGAGAGTTCGTAAATTTGAACATATTACACCCATTCTTCATAACCTCCATTGGCTTCCTGTCACCTACAGAATTCAATACAAAACTGCTCTCATTACACATCAATGCTTACATGGAACTTCACCTGACTATCTAAAGGACATTCTTGCACCATATTCATCCACCCGGTCTCTACGATCACAGAACAGTAATCTACTTCACATTCCACGAACCAAATTAAGGACCATGGGAGACAGGGCATTCTGTGTGGCTGCCCCCCGCCTATGGAACTCCCTTCCTGACTGCCTGAGAGCTCCACAGTCACTGGTTGACTTTAAAAGCGGTTTAAAGACTTTTCTTTTTAAGCAAGCCTATTCTGCCCCCGCATGATTTTATCTTTGATCTTGGTTGATAGTATTATTGATTTTACTTGATTTTATCACTTGTTTTATTTATTTATTTATTTATTTTTTAAGCAGGCCTATTCTGCCTCCACAGGATTCTGTTTTTAATCTTAGTTAATACCATTATTGATTTTATTTGATTTTATCACTTGTTTTTATTGTTGTAGCACTTTGAGATTTTTATTAATGAAAAGTGCGGTATAAATTGAATTTATTATTATTATTATTATTATTCTCTGTTGAGCTCCAAGCTTCAGCTGTGTGTTTTTATTGTTCAGTCTGGGAGTATTGTCCCTCCTACGAGATTATCAGGTCGGAGTAGACGCGGTTGAACAAGAAAAAAAACACAGCTGAAGACATGGAGCTCGAATGAGGGACAGGCTGAATGATCCGAGACCGGGACGCGCGGCTGGGTCCTGCTGCTGTTTCAGCGAGAGTGTCATCCCGCTGAACTAACTTGAGCGCGGTTTAAAGTGGCGCTATGACTCTGCAGACATTGCACGTTGCTGTCTTATGGTATTTAGTGTAAAATACATCCACACAGCGGACATGTTACGATGAACAGTTGGCTAACTGTTAGCTAAAATGCTACTCACCGAGTCTGCACGTTGGAGCTGCTGGCTGCAAACTATGGAATGGATTTCCTGAATTTGAGGCGGGTCTCATTACTCTGGGTTCATGAGACACGACTCCGTTCAGAAAATCCATTCCATAGTTTGATCGACTCCGTGCCATGTACAAAACACCAGCGGGCGGCTGTGGCTTGCGGGCCGGATCTAATAGTTATTAAATATCATCCAGGGGGCCATAAATAATTGCTTCGCAGGCCGGATCTGGCCCGGGGGCCGCCACTCTGACATATGTGCTCTACTAGATCTCTACAAAGATAATAAAAAATCATTCTAAATAAACTAATAATGAGCTTTATCACATTCATACATGTGACACATTCGGAGACAATGAGTGTCTTGCCCATGGACACTTCAGCATGTAATGGCTGGTGGAGTCAAACCCTCAACTCTTGCATCAGAGGACAACTGCTCTAACCACTCAGGCACAGTCACCCACAGATTACTGTGATATATAATTTATATACCTCGGCGATGTCCAGGTCAAGGTTCAGCTTCTTCCATCTCGTCTTGGCCGCCTCCGAGCGTCGTCCTCTATGTGGCATCCTGTCAAACCAGAAGAAAACAAAGACAACTGGGGGGAAAAGCTGGTTAATCGCAAATAAAAAACAAAAAAGTAATGTATAAAATTAAGCGCAGTGTTTGTAGAACTGTGAGTGAATGTGTGTGTGCGCGCGTGTGTGTGTGCGCGCGCGCGCGCGTGTGTATGTGTGTGTGTGAATATGTGAATGTTAGTATGTGCAAAAGTTGTCTGAATATGTAGATCAAGTATTTGTGTTGTGAAATGTAGAATTAAGATGTGAGTATTGATGGATTATGAAGATGGTGTAGTGATGCAGGTGAGAGTCACAGCAGGTAGCAGTGGAAAACTTCCAAATCGCACAGTCTCGCACAAGTGAAAAGCTGTAATGAGAAGAAAATTGAATTTCAATTAAAGGAGGCTTATGAAAAAAAATTGTACAATTGTTTTTAACAAAACAAAGAAGAAACAAAAGAACAAAGTGCATCTGATTTGTGGCACAACTGTAGAAAAATCAGACTTACAGCAAGCACTGCAAAAAAAGTTCCAGTTCGTGCTACCACAAAAAAATGACAAGTTTTTATCTGAGCACCTGTATCCCTCCTTTTGTGGTAATTTTGACACAAATTATGGTAAAGAAAATGAGATCAGAGCTTGTGATCAACTGAAAGAACAGGGCGTGAACATCTGTCACATGGGTACTGTTATCAGCATCGAGGAGCCATGGCTCTCTGCTAGTCCTGATGGAGTCATTGACTCAGATGTGCTGCTAGAAATTAAATGTCCTGTACCAACTCACTGAGCAGCTTTCCCAGAAATGCAGCGACATCAAAATGGTAGATGGAGTGCTCGTGATGCAGAAAACAAGGAAGTAGAGGATATTACACGCAGGTGCAACTCACATTGTATTGCACACATCTAAAGAAAGCCACACTTGTCATCTGGACACCTAGTGAGCATGTTTCATTTACAGTGATGAGGCATTTGTTAAAGAAAAACTTGACCGGCTGAGAGGCTTTTACTTCTCATGTTTCTTGCCTCGACTTGTTGAAGAGTACAGTATGTTACTGGATGGTTTAAGTTAAATGACAGATACTTGAAGATAATGGGCAAGCTGTAATGTACATTGGGCCTTAAGGACAAATATGAATGTAACAGCCAGACATTAATATAGTCAGAGTTCAAGTCTGTGCTGTGAATGAAAGCAGACATTTAATTGAAAATTTGTTGAAAATTTCACAAGTAAAATGTACAAAGTTTAAACACATGCTGGTTAATTAATTAACAAGTTGATGACAAAGTAGTTCTATGTTTTTTGCAATCTTCCAAGACAAGAAAATATGAAATACAGTATGTACATTGTTGTTTTGAGAAAATAATTTGTTGCCATTTGAAGAACATGTTACATTGTGGTTGAATTTAAAAAAAAGAAGTCATTGTTCAGTTGATTGCATCATACGTACACTATTACATAAGCTTTTCAACAAAAACATTCCTGATGTAGAGAATATATACAAAAGGGAAACATAGAAATTATTTGCACCCTCTCTAAAAAAGCTAAGTTTGGTCTTTTGGACATTTAAAAAAAGCAAAACAAAGCAAAGCATTTTTTTGAATGTCCAAAGGACCAGACTAATTTTTTTTTTTTTAGATTTCCCTACCTGGATTTTTGTGCATGCATCATGGTATGTCCTCCCTAAATAATTGCGGGGAGGGGGTATTTAGACAGTCATCAATTGTTTAAGTTCTCCCACTTAAGAAGATGAGAGAGGCCTGTAATTGACATCATAAGTAGACCTCAACTATGAGAGACAAAATGAAAAAAAAGTCTGAAAAGCAAATTGTCTGATTTTTAAAGAATTATCTTGCAAATAAGGGTGGAAAATAAGTATTTGGTCACCTCATCTGTATCAATGACACCTGTTTGAACACGTTAACAGACACCTGGCCACATCCTCAAACAGTCACACTCCATGTTCCACTATGGTGAACACCAAAGAGCTCTTGAAGGACACCAGAAACAGAATTGTAGACCTGCACCAGGCTGGGAAGACAGAATCTGCAATAGGCAAGCAGCCTGGTGTGAAGAAATCTACTGTGGGAGCGATAATCAGAAAATATAAGACCTACAAGACCACTGCTAATCTCCCTTGCTTGATGCCGGTTACCCACTGGACCCGTGTCGGGCGGCGGAAGCGGCCGGTTTACATGCAAAGTCTATGTGGAGACGCGTCGAGGCGCAGGCGTATCGTGAAGCGGCACGTTTTGAGTGTTTGAAGCGGCACGCGGCAGTTCCTTTCCGTGCACGCGCGCGTCCAAAGCAACCTACGCGTTGAGCCGCGTCTGATCGAAAGGTTTATATTTTGCGGCTCGACGTTGCTCGACGCATCGCAACAACCAATCGGGAGAGCCTCTGCTATGTGATTACACGACAACGGGACTTTTTTTGGACTTTTTAAACTTACCCCATCGAGCCTCCATGAATTGGAACCAGACTCCGGTAAGAAACTTGGCATTTTTACAGTTGCTGCTGTCCGCTCCAGCGTACGATCACCCCAAACATAAAAAAAGTTTTAATCTCAACAAAGACTGTCGGAGCTGCAGTTCGGCTCGTAGAAAACCCACTCCAGTAGGAACGGGGGTCACGTGTTGCTGATTTTATCTGCCAGCAGCATGAAAACACAACAACTGACCCGGAAAACGAGCTAGACTCCCTCCTTTCCTCCCCCCAGTGCGCGTCATCAGACGCGTCTCAGTGTCTCCTAGTGTGACCATGACAAGTGGCCAAAAGGGGGCGGCAGGAGCGTTCTGACAATTTAGGTGGGTACCCGGCATTAGAGGAGATCTGCTTGGAAGAATGGGCCAACATTCCAGCAATGGTGTGTGCCAACCTTGTGAAGACTTACAGAAACCGTTTGATCTCTGTCATTGCCTACAAACAATATAGTACAAAGTATTGAGATGAACTTTTGTAGGGGACCAAATACTTATTTTCCACCATTATTTGCAAATAAATTCATTAAAAATCTAACAATGTGATTTTCAGATTTTTTTTTCTCATTTTGTCTCTCATAGGTGAGGTCTACCTATGATGCCAATTAAAGGCCTCTCTCATCTTTTTAAGTGGGTGAACTTGCACAATTTGTGACTGACTAAATACCTTTTACCCCTACACTGTAAAAAAAAATCCGTAGTTTTTACGGAAAAAAAAACTGGCAGCTGTGGTTGCCAGAATAAATCTGTAAAAAATACACTGAACATGTAAACAGTTGTACAGAGTTAGCTGTAACTTCAACAGTTTTATGATGTACAATTAACAAGCTATTTTGTAAACTTAAATACATTTTCAATGTACTTTTTACAATATTTTAATGTAAAAAATACAAATCAAACAGTAAATTTTACAGATTATTTTACTTAGATGTACATTTAAAATCTGTTTAAGTTTACAATATTTCTTGGAAATTCTACATATTAAAACTGTTGAAATTACAACTAACTGTAAAACTGTTTACGTGTTCATAGTATTTTTTACAGCTGCCAGTTTTTTTTGTAAAAAGTACAATTTTTTTTTACAAATTTATTTTGATAACCACAATTGTCAGCTATTTTTATTTAAAAAATACAGTATTTGATTTATTTTTTAGCATTTTTATTTAGCAAATTAGCATGAACATGTCACTGTTTTACAAACAAAACAAGACTTACCCAAACAAATTTCACATTCTCAGCATTAGTGAAATACGAAAAATAAAACTTGTTAGAATGACTTTCAAATATTAAAATTAAATTTAATTAAAACTTAATTAATTAAAACTAAACTAAAAGTTTTTCTCATCCGTTTATGTAAAAATAAGAACATGCAGCTTCAAAAAACGTAATGAAACATTTCTGTTTTTTACTTGGCGTTTCCAAATTTTTTAATTCAACCAAAATACCAGAATAGCCCAACTGTCTGTGAAAACATAGACAAAATAACTTCAGTCACATTTACAGCTCTGTTTCTTGTATTTCCGTTACTTACAAGTTATAACCAATGTCACACACAACTGCCTGTGTTCATGTTTTAACAATACAAATCCTTTAACCTTTTACAGGCTTTTCTAACAAAATCAAAAGATCTATAAACTGATGTATAGTACTGTTGGAATAATTGTAAATACATATTATCACATTTATGTTCTTTAATATTCTTTGTGTTTAAACTTATTCCTATTATCTTAAAGTAAACAAAAGTATGTATTCTCTTCACTAATGCTTTGTGATGAGTTGTGTGCAGGAAACCTGTTCGACCGGCAAGCGCCCTGGGCAAAGCTGGCTGTTGGAACAGCTCAGTTGTTTTCCACTCTTGGAAAAATGTGGTTCTACAGGCGGACGTGTACCTATGTGTGAATAAGTCTCCAACATGCTGACGTGATGTGGACGTGTACCTATGTGTGAAAGCAGTCTCAACCGGTTTTTCCCCTCCCTTCAGCGGTTGAAGACAATGTGTAACTAGGGCACTCCTAACTCAATAAATGCAAGGGAAAAACAAGATTGCGGGAGAGCAAGTTCGCTCTCCTTGCAAGTAAGAATCTAATCACTTGTGTCCGTCTCTGTTTTACAGTGTGGTGTTTTAATAATGTTTGGGGTTTAAACCTGACATTAAATTGGTCCTTCGAGCCGGATGCCAAGATACCTGACGATCCCAGTGGGTGAGTAGGTTACAGGAAAAATCTGTGGCCACAGTATTGATACCCTTTCCGGGACTGGAATCCTCCTCACTGACTGGGGTCCGACGGTTGACGGAGTCCAGGAGAGACGTGACACAGAGTGGAGTGAGTATCGTTTTATTTTAAAATGAGTGAAGTGTGAAAGCTAGCTGAGTAAAACAAACCCTGACAATTCTAGACTCTATCAGGTAAAAAAAAAGTAGTTAAATTCCTGCAGGAGGGCAGACTCCTTTGACTTAGATGAACAACTAAAAAACAGTCAATTAAATTCTGTGTAGGGCGGCGGAGCCCTCTACTTTAAGATAAATAGAAATAAATAAAAATAAATAAATAAAATAAAATAAAAATAATTTTTTTTTTAAAAAGCGCTAAAATGTATGCATGTGTTTGTGAGTGTGAAAGGAAATAAAAGTACCGCTTGGTTCTTTTGTTTCATACCAAAATAACAGGAAACAAACAGTGAAACCTTTTGGTGTCAGAGGCTAAGAAGAATCCGCTCATTTGAGTTGAAGTGATTCTTGCCATAAGGATCTTTTATCACTGTCCTGTTACTTAACAAATCCAGTATTAGTCACCCTATGTGAAACCCCCTACTGGATCCAAATCTAGTTCAAAATGGGTAAGGGACAGAGCAAAAATGCTCAAAAATGCATAGACAGTTTAACATGTAAAGACTGGAAGATAATGAAAAAAACAAACCCTGCAAGCGTACAACACCTACCCCTATGGATAAAAGAACACGACTTTGACGGTAGATTAACTATAAAAAACATAAGAGAACTTCAAACTAAAATAAAGACAAAGACCAAAGATAAACCTAACAAAATGAATAATGAAGGCTACCCCCATACAGAATTATGGATGCAAGTTGCAGAAAAAAGAGAAGAAGGTATGATGAAGAGGAAGGAAAAAGAACAGCAAAGAGAAGAGAGACAGACAGAACACGAGGAAACAAGGAATAAAGCTGAAGAGAAAAGAGAGAGAGAGGAAGAGAGAGAAAAAGACGAAAAAAGAAATATGACATGTCTGGTTATTATAACTACCTGTTAAGGGAAACGGTTAATGGTGAGGCGTGTATGAATGATGGTAACTATAGACATGAGGAACAAAGAACTAAACTGACAATGACTCATGCAGATAGTGACAGAAACATAGACCCAACTGCACCACCAAACGAGCCACCACCTACCTATGAACCATCAGACTCTAGAGATAAAATACGGACCAGGTCAAAAGGATCCGTGGGAGACTGGAACCCCGCAATGACCCATAACCTCACTGGTATTCTTAAACTACCTAGTGCACCAATTAAAACAACTGAGACACCTACGACAGATACCTACCCCTTAATAGCCCTACCAGGTCCGGCAGACGATAACGGGGGACAAACAACACAACTGGTCTACAGGACTTGGACTTTGGAAGACGTGAGAAAAGCAGTTGAAGGGATACCCCACCCTAAAATAGATGTAGAAGAATGTGTTCAGAGAATGGAAGACTTGAGAAGATCTTATCATTTGAACGGACTTGAGGTCCAACAGGTTTGGATGTGTTTGACAGGGCCCGACTGGCATTACATTAAGGGAGATTACAATCCTTTAGTAGATGCAGCAAACCCAGCTGATGGCTCTCTTCCACCTGGGAATCATGTGCTAGATCACAGAGTGAATGATCTTGTGGGAAGAGTCAGAAACAGGTATCAGAAAAAAGCGAATTACACAGAAATAGGCAGGTGCAAACAGAAACCAGATGAACCGTTTGACGAGTACAGAGTGAGACTTGAGACCGTTTTTAAAACCCATAGTGGGCTGGTTGATAGTGGACAAGTTAGAGGTCCATACAGACAGCAGTTAAAAAATGCCTTACATGCAGGTTCGACGTCAGACATTCAGGGCTGGGTGAACCGCCATTACATAGGTTTGGGAGGAGGCACATTAGATGAATATGTTGATCACGCCCTCCATGCAGAAAAAGTTGTAAAAAATAAGAAAAGAAAGAAAGCAGAAACAACCTCCACAGTGTTTTACCAAGGAGAAGAACAAGAAGTTTATTATCAGCAGCAGAGAGGCAGAGGCAGAGGTCGGAGTAGAGGAAGAAGCTTTGCCTTCCGGGGAAATAGGGGACGAGGGTTTGGTCCTCGTGGGGACAACCCCAGAGCATGTTGGTCCTGTGGAAGAGAAGGACACATGGCTCGTGACTGTAACACGCCTAACACGAATACCCCTGCATGACTGACCGTACCTGAAACTGAAACTAAAATTTATGAGATTGAAACAGAAGCTAAAAATGAGTTAGAACTTTTAAACTTAGAAGAAATCCTTTATCAGGAAAAATTCAGACCAGAAATCGTTCTAATGATCCAAGGAACACCAATAACTTTCCTGTGTGATACAGGGGCATGTAGAACCACTATAAAAGAGCCAATGCCCTGGATTAAACAAGGAGATAAATTTATAACAGTAAGAGCAGCTCATGGCACTCTGACAACAGTCCCTGAAACTGAACCTATTTGGATCAGAGATCCCAAGGGCAAATCATGTAAAATGTCAGTTCTTCTATTGCCAGACTGCCCGGTAAATTTATTGGGACGGGATGGCCTGGTGGAACTGTCATTGGCATTGATGCCTACAGAGGATGGGCTAACTGTGGTCAGAACCAGGAACACACCCACACCTTCAGCCCTAGCACTGCAGGGTGTGGGTCCACCTAAGTATTACTACACATTAGATGTGCCAAACAAACCCCCAACTATAACGGGAACTAAACTCCTGGAGGAAGGAAAAAGCACTGTCCAAGTTCAAGACCAGGTGTCACCAGATGACCTCCATGTTACAATGTGGTACAAGAACTCTCCAGACCCTGATGTACCATATAAAGAGGAATTAGACAGAAAAACTCCAGCCAAGATTACCATTTCTTATGTGTACTCTGACAATGAGAACAACTCTGCAGCTGCAGTTATCTTGCCAGACACCCTAAACACTATGTACAGAAATTATGGATCACCCCATATTTCTCTTTGTAAGGGTAAAAATAAACAATGGAAAGATCTAGGAAAAATGGTCACTTTGGGAGAGTACACAAAAGATTGGGTCGCTACTTCTGTGAACACATGGTATAGCCAGGACACAGAACTAAGCAAAAAGGCTTTGTTCTGGACAGCTACAGTACAACCAGGAGTACATTTAGATCAACAGAGCTGACAAATCTTTCTTTCTCAAGAAGAAGAAAACCTGTTAAAAAACATTCCACCACAGCTGTGGTCAACAGGACCATCAGATGTTGGTTTTGTAAAAAAGACTTTACCTGTACAAATTAGGTCTAGAACAGAATACAGACCAAGAGTGAAACAATATCCATTAAAACCAGATGCAATGGAAGGTATTGAGCCAGTGATAAAAGATTTATTAAAAGCAGGAGTGCTTGTGGAATGCTATGACTCACCTTGCAATACACCTATTTTTCCAGTAAAAAAGGCCCCACCCTCCTCCGGCTGGAGGATGGTGCAAGATTTACAAGCAGTAAACAATGCAGTGATTCAAAGAGCTCCGTGTGTTCCGGATCCACACACCCTACTAAACTCTTTAAACCCTAAGGCTAATGTTTTCACTGTAGTAGACATAAGTAACGCCTTCTTTTCAGTTCCAATACATAAAGACAGCCAATTTTGGTTCGCGTTTACTTTTAAAGGCAAAAGATACACGTACACAAGATTGCCTCAGGGCTACTGTGAATCTCCAACAATATATTCACAAGTAATCAACTCAAGCCTGTCCACTTTTCATCCTCCCAAGGGCAGCCAGATGTTAATCTATGTTGATGACATCTTACTCGCTTCAGAGAATGAAGAGCAGTGCTTAGCAGACTCATTAGCCTTGCTTAAACACCTAGCTGAAGAAGGTCATAAAGTAAGCAAAAACAAACTGCAATTCTGTAAACCAACTGTAAAGTACTTAGGACATCAGCTAAGCACAAATGGACGAACAATCCTAGAAGAAAGAAAAACAGCTGTATTACAAGCACCAAAACCACAAACAAAAAAACAAATGACGTCATTTTTAGGCTTAACTAACTATTGTAGAAGTTGGATTCCGAATTATGCAGAAATAACAGCGCCATTGAGCGCAATGATGTACACTGAACAATTAAAAATGTCTGACAAGCTCATTTGGAACCAAGAATCTGAAGAGGCCTTTTGTAAAATAAAACAACAGCTTGTGAGCAGCACAACCTTGGCCTTGCCAGATTACAGCAAACCCTTTGTTCAAATGGTAGACTGCAAAAATCAGTTTATGACATCTGTGTTAACACAAGTGCAGGGAACAAAAACAAAACCTGTTGCCTTTTACTCTTCTAAACTCGACCCAGTTGCACAAGCTCTCCCCCACTGTGTTAGAGCTGTGATAGCTGCGTCACTCGCGGTTAGCAGCAGTGCAGACATTGTTTTGTTCCACCCATTGACCCTAAAAGTCCCACACGCAGTTTCAGCTCTACTTTTACAAACCAATATGACATTTTTATCACCTGCTAGGCACCTATCATGCATGTCTATCCTACTCTCTCAACCACACTTGACTATTGAGAGATGCACAGTGTTGAATCCAGCAACACTTCTGCCCACACCAGATGACGGAACGCAGCATGACTGCCAAGCCTTAGCAGAAATCACAGCAAAAAGCAGGCCCGACCTAACAGATGTTCCCCTGACTGAAGGGGAAGTAATCTTTGTAGACGGATCTTCTCGTAAAGACGAAAGAGGGAAAACAAAAACAGGATATGCTGTGGTCACAAGTAAAACGGTGCTAAAAGCAGAAGCCTTGCCACAGCATTTTTCTGCACAGGCAGCAGAATTAATCGCACTAACAGAAGCGTGTAAATTAATGAAACACAAAGCAGCTACAATTTACACAGACAGCCAATATGCATTTTCAACTCTACACACATTTGCACAACACTGGAAAAACAGGGGCATGATAACGTCCACAGGAAAACCTGTGACTCATGCGCAACTGTTGTTAGACTTACTCCAGGCAGTGCAACTGCCATACAGATTGGCTGTGTGTAAATGTACTGCACACACAACAGGAAAAGATCCAGTAAGTTTGGGAAATGCCTTTGCAGACAAAATAGCTAAGGAAGCTGCACTAAAAACTCCAAAAAACATGTTCTTTGCTGATCAAACTTTTATTGATGAGAAAATCATTAAAGAAATGCAGCAACAAGCACCTCTAAATGAACAAAAAATGTGGCTCTCAAAAGGAGCCAAACAAGCAGATGGTCTTTTCACTTGTCCTGAAAACAAACCAATCCTACCAAAAAATCTCTATAAATGCGCAGCAATATTGAGCCATGGAAAAACTCATGTCTCAACAGGAGGGATGGTAGGATTAGTGGGGAAACTATACACAACTTATGGATTCAACTCTTATTCAAAAATTTTTTGTAAAGCATGTTTAATCTGTATGAAACACAATTCTCAGGGGAACCTGAGACCTAAAAGAGGTCAGTTTCCTAAACCGGTATATCCATTCCAACAACTACGTATGGATTTCATAGAACTAAACCAAAGTGAAGGGAAAAAGTTCTGTTTGGTAATAGTAGATGAGTTCACAAAATGGGTCGAAATCTTTCCAACTAAACACCCAGACGCATTAACAGTGGCAAAAGCCCTTTGTAAAGACATAATACCGAGATTTGGTATACCAGAAAAAATCTATAGTGATAATGGCACACATTTTGTAAATCAGGTCATTACAAAAATAGGACAAGCCTTACACATAGATTTAAAACACCATTGCAGTTACCACCCTCAAAGTGCAGGACTGGTGGAAAGGAAAAATGGTACAATAAAGAACAGACTTAAAAAATGCATGGAAGAAACAGGAAGGCCTTGGACTCAATGCTTAGACCTTGTAAAAATGCACATAAACATAACCAGTACCACAGGTCTAACTCCCTTTGAAACTCTATATGGAAGACCATATAAACTCCCATTGTTCAAAAATACCTGGGAGACGAATGAAGAAATGACACTTGCTGACTACATGAGAAAGATGTTAGAAAAACAACAAAAACAGCAAAACACTGACAATGATCCTACTCTTATTTCTCAACAGGACGACCAGCTGGTACAGCCAGGAGATTGGGTCTTGATTAAAAGCATTAAAAAGAAACACTGGCATTCACCCAAGTGGGAGGGACCTTTCCAGGTACTCTTGACCACAAACACGTCACTAAAAATAGCTGAACGAAGCACGTGGGTCCACTTAAGCCATTGCA
>JBBPBX010077476.1:0-16861 GCA_038048925.1 Garcialebias charrua
TCACTCTTTAAGAGACCCAAAATGGTTCAGAACGAACCAGGTGGGTGAAAACCAAGGTCTACCGGTGGGTGAACTTCAAAAGGAATTGAAGTATGAGGACCTAAACTCATGTAACAATGCGTGGTCCCAACAGAAACCCCCGAGCCTCGGAACTGCACCTCCCGCGCCTCGAACAGAACAGGTTGAGACATGCAAAGTGTCACGAATGTCCCAGAATAATGGCCCGACACCTCTATGCTCGGAAGAGACAGAGGAAGTAAGTAGTTTGTTAGTAGATTTGAATGTTGCAGTGCTTGACCAACCTGATACAATGAGTGGCGTTATCATTGATAATGACACTAACAACATTGACCTACCTGGAACGATGTGCAGCACTATCTTTCACAAAAACTCAGAGCACACAGTTAACATTAATAACATTAACACAAATGCCACAGATGTTGACAATAAAGATGTTGACAGCAAACAAAATGCTGACAGTCAACAAGATCCTGAAAGTCATGACACGGTCTGTCTAACAGCAGGTACCGCGGAAGGCACAAGGGAATCCCCAACCGAGAGCACAAGCCCGGTAAGTGAACCTTCAAATACAGGGGCAGAAGAGTCCCAACAGTTGGACCCAACCCTGGTCCAACATGAGAACATCCTCTGCGAGCTGGAACAATCTGCACTCGTTGAACACTGCCTACCACAGGTAGTAGAAGGTGTGGAGATCCACGGATCCCACACCGAAGACGCTGTACTGTCCTCTGGGACAGATAAATCGGCAACCAGCCAAGCTTTCGAGGAAACCTTGGTTCAAGAGCATTTGAGTCTAGAACTAATCAGAAATGACACAGTTTCTACAGACTCAAAGAGCCCCTCTTCAGACAAAGGGGGGAAACGCTCGCACACCAACAACAGTGACCCGTCGCAGTCTGAACAATCAGACACACCTGCGACTGTGCCGACAGTTGTGACACACCTGAATTACACAGAGAGAGGTAAACGTAAGAAGAAACGTTGGCCGAAAACTAACAGGTTCCTGTGTACTGTCTACTCTCAGCTGCGAAAACAGCTTAAACTAAACATTGGCATCCTAACTTGTGCCCATGGACGGACGTCCTCACCTGTGTTCGTGGTCCCCCATGACCTCAGGGGGGTGATGTTAGGTCATGCCCAAGACAAAGACAAAGATTTCAATAACCCCACAAACGACAAAGATCTCGCAAACTCACAGACTTCATGGGAAATTAAGGTCGTCCAAGCACACGATAGTAAATAAACTAAACAGTTTAAACTATCTAAAAAAGCTAAGTCTGGTCCTCTGGACATTCAAAAAAACAAAACAAAACAAAGCAAAAAAAAGACTGAGGAAGTCTTTCGGACGAAAGACGAAACGTTTCTACAGTTTTTTTTTTTGCTTTGTTTTGTTTTGTTTTTTTGAATGTCCAGAGGACCAGACTTAGCTTTTTTTAGATTTTTCTACCTGGATTATTGAGCATGTATCAGGGTAGTTTAAACTATATTAGTTGCTAAAAGAAACCATTCCAACTAGAACTTAGAAACGCTAAGTCTAAAAACCCACAACAAAAAACTAACCTTAACAACCGTTTAAATCTGCAGGATTTAATTGACATCGGTTATAAAGCTAAGACCTGTTTTTATTGTGTGATACACGTTGGAATCTGACGACAGGAGTGAGTTGAAGCGGTGAAACGTTGTTTTCTAGTTGCTTAATTGCTACTTTTGTTGTTGTTGAAGCTTGGTATTGTTTTTGAACACTCCCAGCCAAAAGAGGTTTTTATTAATGATAAGTTAAAGACTTAAATGGATTTAACTATGCCAACATGCAGTTTCATTTTGTTAAACCTCAGTCAATGAAGGGTCAATGTAGTTTAAAGCTACTTTAGGTACCATAAACTACACTGGTTTCACAATTTCTAATTTGAACCGATTCGATCGATTCTATTCTAGATCATCTATTCATTTTGATGAGTCTCGCCATAGACTTCAAAATTTATAGGGAATACCAAATCCTACGTCGTCGTCTTAAAGGACAACAGACATTTAGACCAAACTATATTTTCTTTTCTATTTTAGTTTAACTTTAAGCTAAGTTATGAATGGAGGAATAGTTTGGAAGAAGAGGCCTTCGTTACAGAAGCCCTCCTGAACCGTCTATAGACGTAGATCCCTATATTTAACTTTGATGCATGATCCACCCCTTAATTGGTAGTTATAGCTGATCTAAACCATGATAGCTTACATACCAGGTGCATATAGGTAAGGCTAATGTAAAATCCCAATCATAAGCCCACCTAAAAAACCACATAATTGCATGACACATAGAACCAGAGTGGCACTGACTGGAAACCAACCAGCCAACAACCTTCGATGTGGGGACCTGCAGCTCCAACGCTTGGTCTTCAACCTCCATCCAAGGGTCGCCTCCTCTGCGTCAATCGAGGGATCCCCTCTACATGCTGATTATGAAAACAATTGTTGCTG
Organism: Garcialebias charrua; assembly: GCA_038048925.1. NCBI lineage: Eukaryota > Metazoa > Chordata > Actinopteri > Cyprinodontiformes > Rivulidae > Garcialebias > Garcialebias charrua. The sequence goes on from JBBPBX010077476.1 coordinate 2,491, forward strand.
ATCAATCAACAAAACTAACCGTTGTGGAATTACTGCTGTGGAATTACCGCTGTGGATTATAAGACTTTGCTTTCCAAGGGATCACAGACTTTGTTTTCCAAGAGTTAACAGACTTTGTTTTCCAAAGGATTAAAAGCTTTTCGCAATGGGATTACCTCCGAACAGTATGGAATTTCAAAAACTTTATGGGATTATAATTTTTGATTTTTCTTTTCCACTTGCTGGATTACTTCAAGATCAAAGACAGTTCAAGGTTTCCTTTCGTGTTGGACCCCATCCCCAAGGACTGGCGATGGCTTCCAAAAGGGGGGAGATGTAATGGACCTACCCAGGGTCAAACTAAGGTTTTTGAACTGTCCAGTGATGACCTTTACTGACCTCTCAGTAAAGCAAGACATTTACTACAAAATCATTCATTTAGCTGTAATCTGATAAATATAGTCACCAAAAGAGACTATTTCTATCTTTGATTTTAGGCTGATGTGATCAAAAGAATAACTTTTGTCATTTTCATGATGTGTGCTTTTAAGCTGTGTTATTCTGTAAGAGTTAAACTGTGTTCACTGCTGTGTCAAAGTTGAAATCTCGGGTCACATAGACCAGACGGTTTTGTTTAGAAACTCAGAGGACAGTAATCCGTTGTTTTTCATGAACAAGGCTCCAGCTTCTCTGTCTTTTCCTAAACAAATCTCCCTCTGCTCTGGCTGTAACCTTGGGTCTGATAAGGCAATTGAACTCCTCTCTAAGTCCTGCTTTTTAAGTTCTAACTGTGCAGGAACGCTTCAGAGTTTCTGGGAGCTTCGAAAGATGATGTGAACTTTCCAAAGAGCTGAATGACCACCAGTCACGCGCTAAGGACTCGTCATCCAGCTGGGACTGATAACATGTTGTTATGGGTCCACTTCGAACGAGCGTAAGCTCAAAAACTTTGTTTATTCCTTCCTGGAATAAGTTTATCTTGAAGTCAGAGGCCTGAAGCTGACATATTCTCTGATGACCAAGCGAAAACCAGGAGACGTTGAAACGTAAACCAGAACCCTGCTCGAAGGTATTGTACTGGTTCCCACAAGGACCCGTGCATCTGAAAAGCTACAAGGTCTTCCCTCTTACCGGGCTGTCGTCAAAAGGTAAAGAGCTGTTTACAAAACGTACCTGGATTTTAGCAGAAGTCGGATGAGAAGTGTCACTCTGGTATCATGCTCACGATAATTTCTTCTTAAATCTTTCCTCCTATTCTTTCCCCTCCCAATCTAAGCTGGAAACTATAATTAAGCTGAAGAGCCCACAGACTAAATATGTTAACATCCAATATTGAAGTCTGTTGTGTTAAATTTAAGTGTGCTGACGTATTAATTTGAAAGAAAGTGAAATCATGTCAATCAAGTGTAATGGTGTTAATTTAGTTGATTTATTTTAAATAAATGGTAGTGTCGCCTGGCATACCAAACTAAGTCAATGTCCATTGTCACTTAATGGCTCTGTTTATTTATCCATCATAAAGATCACAGAAATATTGGGTAAACTGAAAAAGAACAGAATCCGTGAATTTACTATTCAATCTGAATAAGTAAATTAATTAAGGTAAAGAGGTCAGTATTAATATTGACCTCCTCATAACCCCTTACACACCAAACACACATCATTAACGATTATTACATCCACATGGACGCAATTAGATGAGTGGATATAAAAGCATGCGCCAAATAGTGGCAACAATATTGACAACAATGAGATGTGGTTTGTTTAAATAAGAAGTTACCCAAATTATACTAACATGCCTATGTTTAGGTCAGTGGGTAGCGTGCTCGCCTTTCGTCCCAAAGGTCATGAGTTTGAATCCCGCATGGTACAACGTTTTTTCTTTTCTTTTTTCATTCCAGATTTAAATACACATGAAAACTATTTACAAAACAAGAAATCTTCTGCTTCCTTTCATTTCATGTATTGTTTTATTTCTTGTTGTTTTATTTAAATAGTTTTCCTGTGTTCTTTAAATCTGGAATGAATTTTTTTTTAAAACGTTGTACCATGCGGGATTCAAACTCATGATCTTTGGGACGAAGGACGAGCACGCTAGCCACTGACCTATACAGGCATGTTAGAACAGCTTGGTCAACTTCTTATTTAAAAGTGGACGGTTTGTTATGCGCTGAGCGTGCCAGAAAAAACCTTTTTCCGTGCTTCTCTACCTCACTCAGAGGTGTCTCCTGTTCACAGTCCGTGAAGTTCCTCTTTTTTCCACGTTTCGACATGATTTGCAATAGAGCAATGACGACATTCCTCTCGTGCAGGGCATATTTAAATGAATTTGCATATTTATATGGAGGCGTGTCAAAGGCGGAGTCGGCCACTCTCTCATGTGCGCTGAATTCCACGTTGATTGTGATGTACAAAAGCAATGTGCGTGGATACCGGCGTACGCACAGTTTGATACATCTGGATTTTTTTGTGCGTACACACTTTTCTGGATTTGACCGTACGTCACTTTTCAGTAAGAAATCCATGCAAGTCTTTGTACATGAGGCCCCTGGTCTCACAGACTGGAGAACTTGCTGCAGCGTAAGCATCCTGAACTTGAAAGTTTTAATTCCTTTATTGAGAGTCCTGAGATCCATAATCGGTCTCAAGGAATGGTCCTTTTTGGGCACCAGGAAGTACTTGCTGTAGTGTCCGGAGCGCAGTTTGCGTCCTGAGACCAAACTAATCACTCCCTTTTTCAGCATCGTTGAAACTTCCTCCCTCAGCACGTGCGCGCGTGCAGGGTTGATCTTAGATTGCAACACCCCTGAGAAACGGGGCGGTCTCTTTGAGAACTGCAACTTGAGCCCATGACGTATTGTTGTCATGACCCAATCATTTGGTAGGCACGCCTCCCAAACCTGCGCATGCGCGCTGAGCCTGGATGGCATGTTGTGCTCCTCGTGTTTTAGGTCGAAGGGGGTGACCTTTGACCCCTCTCACATTTTTTCGAGCAGGCTACTCGGCCCAACAGAAGATATCGCGAGATCAGGCTGTCTCCGACGGATCTCGCGTATCTTGCTATGGTTCATAGTTCGACCTTGAGGTCTGGGTTTTATAAAAATGGGACTCGAGTCAAGAACCAGGGCAGTCTGTGCATTGGTACTTTTATTTTTGTACATGTTTGAAATAGTGTCTGTTTTGTTTACATATACCGTAGGCGATTCATGTTTGGTGCGCGTACACGTCACTAGCTCCTCGTGGTTTTCTACGAGCAAAGACTGGGATTAGAGAGTGAAGTTCCCGTACCTCGTGGGCGGGCGAACTTGTAAATTTATCAGTTCGTCCTGGTTCATCAGGTCCAGAACTGGTTTCCGTAGGAAGAGGGTGAAGCAGCACTCGGACGGTACTGTGAAGCCTCACAGTCCCCAACAGGTCTCTTTCGTGGGAGACCACGCGTGTTTTCCGTTAGTAGGGCGAACTTTTTCCTTGGCAAACCCTCGCAGAGGGTATCCGCTTGTTTGCATGCTTGTTCCAGTCTTGTCTGGACACGTTCCAGGGCTCTTCCGAAGAGTCCTGTCGACTCGATCGGGTGCTGTAGGAAGGTGGACCTCTGGTTTTCCGGGAGGTCCGACAGTGTTAGCCAAAGATGGCGCTGGGCGACAACTATTTCTGCCATTGCTTTGCCCTGGGAAATAGCTACTGTCCCCATCATGCTGAGCACGAGGTCAGAGGCACGGCGGGCCTCCTCTATGGCCTCGGTTGTGGCTTGCTCATCCTTTGTTACCTGGATCTCCTGTAGTTTTTCCACCAGGTAGGCCTGTACCATGCTCGACGTATTCATTGCGCGAGCCGCGAGGCCCTGGGCCTTGTAGCACTTCTCGAGTTGTTTCTCCGAAGCGCGACAGGCCTTGCTGGGCAGCGTTGGTTTCATCCCCATGGCTGTGGGGGCCAGGTGAGCCGCCAGAGACTCCTCTATCGGGGGTACGCTGGCAAGACCCAGAGCCTCCATTCCCGCAACATCCAAGAGTCGGGACAATGGCAGCATGATGGGAGCCCTGGGTTCCGCCCAGGAGCGTTTGAGTTCCGTCAGAAAGTCCGGAAAAATTGGCATTTTCTGCGATGTTTTCAGTATCTTCGCGTAGAAGTAGTTTCCTGCCAGCCTCTTAGCCCATTGGCGATGCGTGAGGTCCGGCCACGTGACCTGCAGGGCGTCAGCGGCCCTATGGCACAGGTCGAACAGGGCATGTACCGACAAGTCCGGTTCCGGAAGGTTCTGCGCCAGGTTCTGGGAGGAATGAACAATTTATCCCTTGTCACCGTATTCGGCGTCTACGTCGGACATTTCTGGCGTCGAGACTTCGACAGGAAGTGAGGAGTCTGACGCGTTGTCTTCCCCGACCCGACCACTGCACTCCAGGTCCACGTTTTCAGGCTCCGGTTCTGAAGCCGGCATGTTAGTGCGACGTGCGACCTTCATCGCCGCGGTCCTTGCCATAGACTTGGCCAACGTGTCCGTGCATCATTTCCTCACTGTGGCTGTCATTCGACGACAGTGGGGGCAGGAGTCGGGGGATTCCAGCGCCTTCCTCGCGTGCAGGATCCCTAGGCAGACAGGACAGGCCTCGTGGGTGTCCGTCGCCGAAAGGGAGTAGCCGCAACCGCTGGGGCATGGGCGCGAGCGAGGACTCGTCGTCCTGGTTTTCTTCTTCCTTGTCCTCCGCTTTCCCTTCTCGGGAGCCATGTCCGGAGACGAGAAGAGTAGAAGTTGGTCCTAGTTTCCTTTTGTTCGAAGCCGTCTTCTCCGTCGTCTTGCTATCGCTAGTAGACTGCTAGTAGATTAGCAGAAGGTTGTGACGCAGTTAGCGTCATCGAGCGAAGCTGCGGGAGAGAAGAAAAACTTCGTGGTAAGTAGAAAAATGCTGGACTAGCTTTCGCCAGCCCAGCAGTACGCAGGAAAATTGTCTCTGTACGCTCAGTGTAGGGAGCAAGCTCACCTCAATCAAGCGACGCGACAACAGAGAGGTCCCGCAATGTTCAGGTGTTTCAGCGAGGTGAAGGGCAAAAAAGAAAAAGATGGAGGGGCGTCAGTCGCTTAAGTACCTGAAAGGCGGTACCTCTGACGTGGGGTGATGCCCCCTGCTGTAAAAGGCGTGATTGTATTCCTTCAGGTAATCGCGTGGGGCGCAATTCCCATAGCAAGTATGTTGCACCGAGAGACCGAACTGAAAGGGAACTGTTTTTTGGCATACTTTATAACAAATTCAACTACCAAAACTTTTACAATTATCTAAATAAAACACCATCTTCTGATCAGACACATAATGTAGACTACACCAGGAAAACTGATAATCCTGGAGTTTTGTGTTAGATTGTAGTTTGAGTTCAATGTGATTTTATTTTGCTTTTTCTTTGTTGTTTACTTTCGTTCAATGTGTTTTCTGCGATATTCCTCCTTGTGTCAACCATTTTCCTTCAGTCATTCCTCTATTCAGCTTCATACTCCCATGCACATGCTCTTTCTTTGGCTCAGGTCTTTCAACTCAGTAATCATCCTTTCCAGAAAAAATACTCCCCGCTCATCTTCACTCTATCTGGTCCAACTGCTTATCCAGTTCCCTTTCAGTCATGTCTCTCGGTGCAACATATGCTATGGGAATTGCGCCCCCGCGCGATTACCTGAATGAATACATTCACGCCTTTACGGCAGGGGCGTCAGCGTTGTGCCAGAGGCCCCGCCCTCTGGGTACTTAAGCCGCTGACGCCCATTCATCAATCTCTTATTGCCCTTCACCTCGCTTAAACCTGAACTCTCTCTTCGCGGGACTTCTCTTCTGCTTCATCGCTCGATCAAATGTGAGCTTGCTCCCTACACAGAGCGCACAGAGAATTATTCCTACGTACTACAGGACTAGTGAAAGCTAGTCCGGCACATTTTTCCTTAACCCCAAAGTTTTTTCTTCTCCTCTTTCCGCAGACTGCTTCGCTCGACGGCGCTAAACTGTGTCACACCGCTAACTCTGCTAATTCATAGCAGGCTAGCCAGCGAAAGCAACGCGATGGATGAGACGTCTCTAATAAATAAATAAAAGATCTTGGAAGGACTCACTCGTCTTATCTCGGACATGCCTCCGGAGAAAGGAAAGCGAAAGACAAGACTTCCAAAAAAGACCAGCAGAGCGGCGAGCCCACCCTCGCGTGCCTGTCCCAGCGGATGTGGTTTTTCCGTCTCAGTGACGGACACCCACGAGGCCTGTCCCGTCTGCTTGGGAATGTTGCACGTGAACATGGCGTTGGACACACCCGAGTCTTGCCCACAATGCAGCCAGATGCTGGAGGCGGTGAGGAGGCACCGGGCGGACTTAGTCGCCAAGGCCATGGGGGCTGCTGCGGTGCTAGCAGACCTGGACACGACTGAGCCTCTGACTCCCACTCGAGAGCATGGCTTTGGACGACAGCACCCGAGTCGAATGGGGCTACAGCCCAGATGTGCTACCCCCTAGGGTGGACTTAACAGTCGAATTTGACACTCGAGACATGATGAACAAGGACGAGATCTCGATTTCAGCCTCAGGTGAATTTTCTGCGGACGATGCAGACGTCGAATACGGGGAACAGGGGAAGACCTCTCCCGCACCCCGGTGCCTGTGCTCCCGGAGACGGACTTTTCCATCCCTGCTCTGTTCGACTTGTGTCACAGAGCAAGCGGACACGCTGCAGATCCCATGGCCGGAGCCTCCGCCTCATCAACAAGTCACGAAGGTTGGCAGGAAATTATTTTTACTCAAAGCAGCAGGCCGCCACGAGGCAAAGGATGCCCGTCTTTCCGGACTTCCTCACAGAGCTGACTCGCACCTGGTCTCAGCCCAGAGCCCCCATGCTACTGCCGCTCTCGCAGTTTCTCGACGTGGACGGGATGGATGAAGTGGGAATAGCCAACGTGCCTCAAATCGAGGACACGCTGGTCTCATCTGGCTCCCAAGTCATCCGGGACAAAACCAACTCTCCCCAGCAAGGCCTGTCGAGCCTCGGCTTCTCTGCTCGAGAAATGCTACAGGGCTCAGGGTCTCGCGGCGCGCGCAATGAACGTGTCCGCAATGATGCAAGCTTACCTGGCTGAAAAACTACAGGAGCTCAAGGTAACGACAGACAAGCAAGCAGCCGCCGAGCTGCTAGATGAAGCCCGCAGGGCAACAGACTTTGTGCTCCGCATGATGGGGACAGCAGATGTTGCGCAAGGCAGAGGAATGGAGGAGGTGGTCATCGCAATACGCCATCTGTGGATGACCTTAACCGACCTCCCGGAGGGACAGAAAGTTCATTTTCTCCACCATTCAATAGAACCGACAGGACTTTTGGGAAAGCGCTGGATCGAATTCAGACCAGGCTGGACCAGAGGCGCAAACAGGCTGAAGCTCTCCGAGTGGGCATCCCCAGGAGAACTTCGCCCCCCCCCCCAAGGAGTCAGCTGGAAGAAGAGCACCGCAGCCTCGACACCATTCAGCCACACGTGCCCCACCGTAAAAGCGGCTGGCCTACGAGGTCGAGCACCGGCAAAGACCACCGCCGGTCCTACCTCAGACTGAACATGCCTGGAGTAAGAACAGATTTGTTCCCCACCAGATGGACTGGTACAGAACCTCCTCTGCGAATCGGGATACCAAACAGAAGCGTGCCTGATGAACCAGGACCGCTTCTTAACTTTACACGATCACCCGCCCACGCGGTACGGGAAATGATCTCTTTACGTCCAGACTTTGTTTGTAGCACGGTTCAAAAAGCTGGTGACTTTGTCTTAGACACAAATCATGTTCTTTCTGCTGTGAGTGACATAAAGTCAAATATGTCATTACACATAAGCACGAATAAAGCTAAAAAGACAGTCCCTCTCTGTTTTCTTGACTAAAAAAACAACAACAAAAAAACAACAACAACAAACACAATAACATCAGCAGAACGGGTCCCTTTGTCCTGCCAGCGGACATAAAGGGAGGGGGCCATCTCCCCCCTCCTCCCTCACCGCTCACGGGGTGTTAGCCTAATCAATGAACCTCAGCAGGGTGCCTCAGTTCTGACTGCAACAGACAGGCCCAGAGGCATCTGCAAGCAGGTCCCACACTCCTCACAGAGACAGGTGAGGGGGATCACATGTGTTCCAGCTAGGGTTGGGCATCGTTTGAATTTGAGCGATTCCGGTTCCGATTCCGATTCTTCGTTTCGATTCCGATTCTTTTCGATTCTCGATTCCGATTCTTTTTGTAGGCGGGGTTAAAAAAAGACATGTCAATTCAGTTCAGTTTATTTATACTCTATAGCTCCAAGTCACAACAGAAGTTGTCTCAGGGCACTGAACAGAAACAATCAAATATAAAAATAATAAGTTAACAGAAACTTTAATATAAAAATAATAAGTTAACAGAAACTTTAATATAAAAATAATGGTAACACTATTTATCTGAGGAGACTGCTTTGAGTTTAACTCCATGTTATAAATGAGCTACAGTAGTTAGCCAAAGTTCTTTCAGGATGAAATAATTTGAACTTCTGTTTGAATTTAATGCTATGAACTTTTTCCTTTTTGTTAAATTTACTATGAATTTCTCATAGGGCAGATTAGAGCCATCATAGAGGACTCACCAACATATACTGTATTATTATTATTATACATATACATATAATATTGTCCAGTGTCTGATGCTGCAGTCATGTTACTGAACTCCCACTGATGGGCTAACCTGGTTCCACCACCAGCAGCAGGATCTTCAGACAGAACGGCTGGTGGGATGTCCTGGTATCTGCAGCCCTCTCTCCATTTGCTTCTTCATGGACATGGAGCTGTGACATTATGTTGTGCCTCTTCTTCAGCAAAAAGCTCCTCCAGTGGAGACTTTCTGGACAAACTGCAGGGAGGTTCCTAAACAAACAACAGGTTTATCAGTATTATCAGTAAAAAGAGATTATTAAATCATTTTTAAGACTGAGAATGTGTACAATTATTAGCTCTGTTGTTATTGCCTAACTAACCTATTCAATAATTCTTCAAACTGTGACATTCACTCACAATGGAATGAAAGAGAACATAGAAATTATATAATAATGAAAACTAGAGACATTAAAACATTTTAAAAGACACAGAGAACTTTAAATGGATTAAGAATGTTAATAAGTGTTGGATTTGCTTAACTAGTGATGTGTCTGAGTGCAATGTAAGTGCAATCCATGGTTGAATTGAATCCACATCTGAAAAGGGATGCAACCTTTTCACAACATATGCTGTAACTGTTCTGTGGCACTCTTCATTCAGTTAAACTGACGTATTTACCTGACAATGGTGAACACTGTGAAGCCATTTCAGGTCGTTTGTCTAAGAAAACAATACGAGCTAACGTTAGCATCGTGTTTGTATTTGAGCTGACTTGCCGCTTTAAGTGGAATATAACTTGTTAGCTGCCTTAATGTTGGTATGAGACGTTGTTTATAGTTTTATTTATTTACCTGATGGAGCCTGATGGAGCCGGAGAACGTAGCGAAAAGTCCGGCGGAGCGTTTTGCAGACGGACCACTGTTACTTCCGGTCGGACACGAAGCGAAAATAAATAATCCAGTGGAGCGCGTCAAAGACGAGACACTATTTTACTTCTCTCCTTTGCATGATAGAAAATTATTGCAAGTGCTGCACTGACCTGACTGGTCATTTTTATTAAAGTTAAGCCACGCTTTCGATCACGGGTGCACACTTCCGGTGGATTCTTCTTCGGTGTTGGCGGCTACTTCCGGTCGGCTAACTAGCATCGAACATAGGAATCGCCAATTAATATTTTGAACGATTCCGGGAAAACCGGACAGTTAGTCCCGGTTCCGAACGATTCTCGATTCTCGATGCCCAACCCTAGTTCCAGCTCCCGCTCCGTTGTAAACCACGGGTTGGACAATACACAAACCAAACAAACCTGTGACACGTCCGCGCTCCAGGGGTGTGCACCGACAGAATCTGACAACTCACATTCCTGGCCACCTATTCAACGGTTCCCAGTAAGGGACGGGGGGTCCACGGCAGAAGCCCGTAGGCTAACACCAGCTTCACACGTTCACAGAGACAGTTGTGATGAAACTGCAGTGTGTGTAAACAAACCAGGGCTGAATCAGACTCCTCTTCATTTTAATCGAAGAGGACTGAGCTCTCTGTCACCAACCAATATAAAGTCTGCTCGGCACAATGCTCCACATTCTCATGCTGAAGCTGCCCCCTTATCTATGGTGGGCGACACGTAAGGCTCAAGCAGTGATCTTGTAGCACGTGACCGCGCTCAATGTGCTGACTCAGTTCTGCTCTTAAACGACGTACCCCCACCGGGTGAAACACAGCCCACCGGTGGTTTGTCAGGCTCCAGGACCCCTTTAAGGCCGGAGACCAGTAAACCAGGCCCAACCAGGAAACGGGCTGGGACCAGGAGATCTGCTCGTTTACAAAACTTGCAACCCCTCCGATCCATGATCCCCAACAAAAAGAGGAAAAACAGACATTCTGTCCCGCTTTTGTCTAATAATGACAACAGATTGCCTCTGTCGCCAACACTCTTGATCAGAGCAGTAGGGCGGTACATCTGCAGGAAGGTCCTCTCACTAATGTGGTTGACCTTCAAGGGACCACAGGAATTAGGGCCCTTGAGGGAGAGCTGGTTCTACCAACTGCGCCTCTACAGGGACCCTCCACGTCACCAGGAGGGACAGTCTCGCCACTTAGGCTGAGAGCTGTGGCAAATTTCAGTTTGGTGACGGAAAGGTACAAGCTGGTGGCCTCAGGCCTTCCAGAGAATGTGGTAAATACCATTCAAAATGCACGAGCTAGGTCAACTCAGTCTCCTTACGCCCGGAAGTGGCGTATTTTTGAAGCCTGGTGCACAGAAAGAAATATTATTTCTTATTCATGTGACCTGGCTCAGCTCCTCACCTTTCCTCAGGACTTTCTGGAGAAAGGTCGTTCTTTTTCAACAATTAAAGTGTTCCTATCAGCAATTTCAGCCTGTCACGAAGGCTGGGGGACCAGAATGCCTGGCGCGTATCCACTCATAATAAGATTTATGAAGGGCGTGCTGAGAAAGAGACCCCCAGCAGGATCTTGACCCCTGGATGGGATCTTAGTCTGGTCTTGGGGGCTCTCTGTGATCCCCCATTCGAACCACTGAGCGACATTAAGATAGACTTATTATCTTATAAGACCGCTCTTCTTCTGGCTCTTTGCTCGGCGAAACGTGTGGGTGACCTCCATGCCTTGTCCGTACATCCAATGGGTACCAGGTTTGCCCCTGATGGGTCAAAGGTCACCCTAAGGCCTAATCCCGCATATACCCCCAAGGTCTTGACTCTAAACCACAGAAGTCTGGACTTTGATCTCTCTTCTTTTCCACCTGCTCCTGTCCTCACTCAGGAACAGGAAAGGCTGAAGGCTCTCTGCCCCGTGAGAGCTTTAAGCACTTACATGCAGAGAACAGCCGAATGGAGAAAAACAAATCAACTGTTTGTGTGCTTTGCAGCACCTGCTACCGGAAAGGCCCTATCAAAGCAGCGCCTCTCACACTGGGTGACTGAGGCCATAAAAAGGGCGTACAGTAGCAAAGGTCAACAGGTGCCCTCTGGAGTGCGCGCTCACTCTACTCGGGGCTTGGCCACCTCGTGGTCACTGTTCAAGGGTGTACCAGTTGCAGACATTTGTGCTGCTGCGAACTGGAGCTCATTAAACACTTTTGCAAAGCATTACAGTTTGGATGTTACTGCGTGTGATGTCACTCAGGCTGTCCTTTCTAACACACAGTAGAAAGCAGCCTTGAGATGCCTGCTGAATAGAGGCAGACGTTCACACTAGCATGCATTTTACTGAGCATTTCAAGGGCGTGAATGAATTACGTTCCCATAGCATATGTTGCACCGAGAGACATGACTGAAAGGGAACTGAAAGTTATGCACCATAACTCATGTTCCCTGAAGGAAGGGAACGAGGTGCAACATACTTGGCCCTTTTCAATGCTGAAAGCTCGGTGAAGTGCATCTTGGAGATTGATGAATGGGCGTCAGCGGCTTAAGTACCCAGAGGGCGGGGCCTCTGGCTGACGCCCCTGCCGTAAAGGCGTGAATGTATTCCAGGTAATTGCGCGGGGAGATTGATGAATGGGCATCAGCTGCTTAAGTACCCAGAGGGTGGGGCCTCTGGCGCGACGCTGATGCCCCTGCCGTAAAGGCGTGAATGTATTCCTTCAGGTAATCGCGCTGGGGCGCAATTCACATAGCATATGTTGCACATCTTTCCCTTCCTTCAGGGAACGAGGTGCAACATACTTGCTATGGGAAATGCGCCCCTGCGCGATTACCTGAAGGAATACAATCACGCCTTTTACGGCAGGGGGCGTCACCCCGCGTCAGAGGTACCGCCTTTACGGTAGTTAAGCGACTGACGCCCCTCCATCTTTCTCAGAAATTGCACTTCACCGAGCTTTCAGCATTGAAAAGGGCCAGCTATGTTTCACCTCATTCCCTTCCTTCAGGGAACATGAGTTATGGTGCATAACTTTCAGTTCCCTTTCAGTTCGGTCTCTCGGTGCAACATACTTGCTATGGGAACGTAATTCATTCATGCCCTTGAAATGCTCAGCAAAATGCATGTGAGAACCTCCGTCCTAAGGGACGGGCATCTCCTAGCTGCTTACTACAAGGGATGCAGAGAGCAGATGCCAAGAGGAAAAAACCCAAATCTGAGAGACATCCACATGATGTCTCACATGACCATTTATATATATAACACTAACTAGAGACAGCCCAAGCGTGCTCTAGTAGCGTGATCATTGACTCCTGTTTCCCTTTGAGCAGGAGGAGCAATGTTTCCCTCTTTGTTTTTGTTTTTTTTCACGGCCCGACTGACAATAATAATAATAATAATAATTAATTCAATTTATAACGCACTTTTCATTACTGAAAATCTCAAAGTGCTACACATATATATTGAATGCTATACACATTCATAAACCGGTGGCGGCAGACTACCATGCAAGGTGCTATCCAGTCCTACCGGACAAGTGGAGCCCATCCTGATGTGGGAGATCAGTCAAGATCCAAACCACTCTGTGTATATTTTTTCTGCTTACTGACTGTAATTATAAGGCTTTAATGTACGTAACTATGGCTGGATGAATCATTTGACATAAAATTCGATTTTTGATTTGTGTCAGAGGCGGACTCGTCTCGTGTTTAGCTTCTGTTTACTTCTGTTTACGTTATAAATAGCTTCGAAACCAATCGTGTATATTTATTTCTGCTTACAGAGTAATTATAAGGCTCCAATGTACTTAACTATGTCCTGGAGAAAACATTTGACATAAAATTTGATTTTTTTATTCGTGTCAGAGGCGGACTCGTCTCGTGTTTAGCTTCTGTTTACTTCTGTTTACATTATAAATAGCTTCGAAACCAATCGTGTATATTTATTTCTGCTTACAGAGTAATTATAAGGCTCCAAAGTACTTTATGTCCTGGAGAAAGCATTTGACATAAAATTTGATTTTTTTATTCATGTTTTCAGAGACGGACTCGTCTCGTGTTTAGCTTCTGTTAGCTTCTGTTTATGTTATAAATAGCTTCGAAACCAATCGTGTATATTTATTTCTGCTTACAGAGTAATTATAAGGCTCCAATGTACTTAACTATGTCCTGGAGAAAACATTTGACATAAAATTCGATTTTTTATTCGTGTTTTCAGAGACGGACTCGTCTCGTGTTTAGCTTCTGTTAGCTTCTGTTTATGTTATAAATAGCTTCGAAACCAATCGTGTATATTTATTTCTGCTTACAGAGTAATTATAAGGCTCCAATGTACTTAACTATGTCCTGGAGAAAACATTTGACATAAAATTCGATTTTTTATTCGTGTTTTCAGAGACGGATGTTTAGCTTCTGTTAGCTTCTGGCAGACATTAGCAGCAGAGCTAAACACTCGGTCCATATTGCCGGGTTGACTCAGCGGTCACGCAGCGCGTCAGCGGTGGATGACGCATTACATCAGCGGTGACGTAGGTGCGACCTATACACCAGTGCGACCTATTTATGGATTTTTCCAATTTTTTGGCAATAATTGGACACTGCGACCTATACAACGGTGCAACCTTTACAATGGAAAATACGGTACTCACAGCGATAACAACACTGATAACGTTGTGTTAAACATGCTAGTAGGTAGATTGTGACCTATTCACTGCTACGAATGGGGATGATAACAGCTGATAATGCCCATTGTATGGGCTGACAACATCCGAATCCGCTGAAGCGACATATTTAGGGATTTTTCCCCATATTTTTAGACCAATTTTTGGCTGAGATATGACCGTTTCCAATCATTTTGATGAAAAAAATGGAGCAGTACATCTTT
>JBBPBX010077477.1:0-13083 GCA_038048925.1 Garcialebias charrua
ACGGTTTATTTGTGTTGTTTGAGTTCTATGCACGTGATATCGTCGAAGACTGGCTTAACCGCGGTGTTTTGCGATATTTATGACTGTTTTAGAACGTTGAAAAGACCGTTCCACGCTTTTGTTCGACCGACCGCAGGTCCGTGAACACACCGCTCGAACGGCACGTCACTAGTGGGTGGCGTTAGGTTTGGAAGACACAGTTTCCCATGAACACTTGGGTTTTAGAACTACAGTTCTGTCTTCGCTGTGATTGGTCGATTACGCTGTATGTGTTGACGCATGCGCAGTGGGTGAAGCCCCGCTCCTCGTCAATTTTCACTTCAGCTACTTGTCCCAGACGAGTTTCCGTGCTTGTTTGTCCATTACTGTCATTGAAAAGACTGTTTAAACGCGGTGTTTTTGAGATTTTAATGGGTGGATTGAGTCGGTTGCTCTGAAACTGCCGATCGCCATGTGACCAGGTCACGTGACACCGATTTTGCCGGTTTTATGAGGACCGACCTTATTTCTTTTAAACGCAGTTTAAAAGGTTTCACAGTTCAACCGATTTTGCTCACATGATTTCGTTTTTGTGAGCCTGGGGCTCTGAAGCTGTACCACGTAACGCTTTGGGTCTGTCTGCTTGATGCTTTTCATCCGTGTTAGATGTCTGTGGGCTAAAAGTTGCAGCTTCGCTCACGGGTGATAACAGCGCCTCTATAGCGGTCAGAAAGAGAATTGCGGTCGCTGTGGTAAATTTATCCAGCGCTGCTCACCCCACCTGCTGGTTACATTCGTAGACGCAGTCTTCCTGTAATTTGTACATGTTTGGACGTTCCTGTTTTTAAACGGGGAACAATTTGAAATATTGTACTCACAGCACACTTTATTTTGATTTTCACATAAAATCAAATGTTGATGGCAGAACGGTTACACAGAAGTAATACAGACTTGATAAAACTTGACATTTTTATCATCAACTCTGTGCAAAACTGTCTGTCCCTGTTTTTAAACTGCAAGTTTGAAATGACACACATGAGGCTTCTTTGGTCTTGATTTTCACAAAATCACACAAACAACAGCCAATTTTGTTTGACCTTGTCGCAGGTCGACAAATGAATAGGAATCACTGATTTTTTATTTAATTTCACATCTTGGCATCACATGGTGAGACTGTCCACTGTGATATAAGACCGACTGTCCTTGATTTTTCACAGAAAATCAGTAAAAAGATGGACGTTCTAACAGGTGCATCATTTGAAAGGTGCTTAGCTGCTAAGACCGTCCTACAGGGACCAGGTGAACATCCCCTGGTGTTTTACGACAGGCTCCTCTCTGCTTGCACAAAGGACAAAACTGTCCCTGGATTGGAGGAAAATGTGGAGTTTAAACGTCTTTTCATTATGAATCTTATGCCTTTTCAAATGAAATGTGTTCATTTTCTGGTTGATTGCAAAAAAGATTCTATGGAAGTGATAAGACAATATGCTACGTCAGTTTTTGAGGCTGCTCCTCTTTCGTCTCAGGTTGAAAACCCTGTGATGAGCAATGAACCACAAAAGGCAGATGTTCGCTCTCTAGATGAACCGAGATGGTTCAGATCGAACCAAAAGAGTTCTCACCTAGGTCTCACAGTGGGTGAACTTCGAGAGAAGTTGATGTCTGGGAACCGTGACCCTTTGAAAAATGGTCTGTCCCGACATGTACCCCCGAGAAGCGGCCCTCCTGCCCCAGGCCCTCGAACTGCACAGTTCGAGACATGCAAAGAGTCACACAAGCTCCAGATTATGGAAGCGGCGCCTCCGCGCGTGGACGTGACTGAGGTTGTGAGTTGTTTGTCAAATGATTTGAATGTTACAGTGGTTGACCAAGCTGACACAACGTGTGATGTTGTCCTTGATGATAACACTAACGAAGTTGTTCATCCTGATGAAGCGACGCGCAGCACTGCCTTTTGCAACAACTCAGTGCACACAGTTGACAACAACAACGTCAACACTGACATAAATGCTGGCAGCAAACAAATTGCTGAGAATCCACATCCTGAAGGTCATGAGGCAGACTGCCATCATGATGCTGACAGCGACGATGATTACACAGACGGAGTTACACGTACTCAGAGGCGTGTGCTTAAACCTAGAAGGTTTCTGTGTAAATTTATGAGAATGGGGCACGCTAAGAAAGCTTACCTGCCACTCAGACTGGAAGGGGTGTTCTCGCGAGAAGCACTCCTGGATAGCGGCTCAGACGTGACTATCATGTCGGCCGAGCTGTTTGAGAGGCTACGGACCGCCGCTAACAGTGTTGGCAGAGTGATACCCCAGACAGAATGTGCTATAGAGTTGCGAGGACTCTCGGAAGTGGGAACAACCATGACAGCTATTGCCATGGTTCACATGCAGATTGGCGAGACGACAATTTACCATCCGGTACATGTGTCTACAGTGAACTCCATCCCATTTCTGGTCGGCCAAGATTTTATAAGTCGCTTTGAAGCGATTATAGATTATGGCAGTCAGACAATGTGGGCCACAGTGAGCAGTCCACTGCCAATCGAGGTGCCTCCCCAAGGTCAGGACACTGACTGTCTAACAACAGGTACCGCTGAGGTCACATGGGATTCCCCAACCGAGACCACAAACCCGGTAAGTGAACCTTCAACTACAGGTGAGACAGAGGAGACTCAACAGGTGGACCAGACTCTGGACCAACACGAGGACCTCCTCTGCGAGCTGTCACCTTCAGCACTCACTGAGCGTTACCTACCACCGGTAGAAGAGGGTGTGGAGATCCAAGGGTCCCACACCGATGACGCTGTACTGTCCTGTGGGACAGGTAATTCGGCATACAGCCAAGATTTCTGTGAGGTCTTGGTTCGAGGACATCTGAGTCCAGAAGGTGACAGTCTACAACACGCTGACAGTCACTTGGACTCCATTGTTGCTGATTTTGAGGACCCCTCCTCAAACAAAAGGGGGGCAAACTCACATTTCCTACCACAGGTAGAGGACGGTGTAGAGATCCACGGACACACACCGAGAACGCTGTGCTGTCCTCTGGGACAGATACTTCAGCCATCAGCCAAGCTTTCGATGAAACCTTGGTTCAAGAGGTACGTTGGCCGAGACCTATAAGGTTCCTGTACAAGGTTCCCCATAAATTGCGCGAACAGCTTAAACTAAACAATGGCATCCTAACTCGTGCCCATGGACGGTCGTCCACACCCGTGCGCGTGGTCCCTCATGACCACAGGGGGGTGATGTTAGGTCATGCCCATGTCAAGGACAAAGATTTCAATAACCCCAAAAACGACAAAGATCTCGCAAACTCAAAGACTTCATGGGAAAATAAGGTCGTCCAAACACAGGTTAGTAAATAAACTAATCAGTTTAGACTGTATTTCTGGTGTGTGACACGTGGAATCTGACGACCAGAGTGAGTTTGACGTAGTGAAACGTTGTTTTAGTTGCTTAATTGCTACTTTTGTTGTTATTGAAGTTGTTATTGTTTTATGAACACTCCCAGCCAAAAGAGGTTTTGATTGTTGATTAGTTGAAGACTTAAATGGATTTAACTATGCCAACATGCTGTTCATTTTGTTAAAGATCTCAATCTTTGATGAGTCATAGTAGATTAATATTACTTAAGGTACTATAATCCTATATTCCTATTTGGAAGTTGGAGTTTTTGGAAGAGAACTAACTCGCAACTGGCTTCTCTTCCCTGGAGAAAGCTGGAGACGCCCGGTCATTGTGCCAACTCGACCCACGTCTTCAGCAAAGGTTCAAACAGCACGTCAGCTGTGAACCCCTTCGAGTGTCACAGCTCCAAGCGGTGACACTCTTTCTGAAGTTATCTTGAACAAAACCAGAGCTGGGCATTACTCTGGGAGGCCGACGCAGACGGTCTCGAGACCGTGGCAAGATGAAAGTGGTCGCCTGTAAAACGCAGCAGCATGCACGTCTGGCTTGACTAATTTACCGGAGTCGAGACAGGATCATCTTCACGAAGGTAAAAGTGTTTCATCACGGTACGGACGTCCAGCCGAAACCGAGCAGAGGGTGCTATCTCTGGTTAAACATCTCAAGATAAGATTCAACCATTTCATTTCAATCTTTTATCTTTCCTCCTTAAACTCCTCCTTATGTTTGTTTTCATCATGGTAAACTTTAAGTAATGTGCCAACAGAAAGGTCCAACTGTCTGTTTGTTTTAATTTGAATTCTTGTCAACGTAGTTATTAAATCAGAGCTAATATCGATACAAATGTTTAATGTAATTTTTGTGATAGTTTCAATAAAAGGTCTATTTTTTTGGTAGACCAACATAAGTTGAGTCTCTTGTGAAATTACATTTCTGGCTAATCACAGTAAAAGCAATTTAGTATCGGAAAAAGGAAGAACTCGCACTTTGGTGGCAGTTTGTGCAAGATTAAAGTCTGCTAAACTGCGCATCTCCAATAATGGTGGCTCAGTAAGTGTTTAAATACCTTACTAAACCGCATTATTCAATTACAAACATCTACGTAACTGAAATTATTTAAAATCATTTACTGGTAAATATTATAGGGAGTGGTGGTGCAGAGGTTAGAGAAGGTGGACCTGTTATCAGAAGATTGTTGGTTTAACTCCCAGTACCGACAACATCCAAATGTGCGTGGGATAGGTGAAGCACCCACACTTGCCTCAACCCTCATCTGCCCCACTCTGGGCCCATGAGCAAAGCCCTTAAAGCTGCACTATGTAACTTTGTAGTGCAGTCTGTAACTTTTCTAACAATATATTTTTAACATATTTCTTCACTCTGTCCCTATCTACTGACAGACTGATGTTAGACAAAGTAATCTCTGAAAAAAACTATAGTCCCCTTGCTTCTTGTTTGTTTGTTTGTTTGTTTGTTTATTTATTCATTTCATTTCCATTAAAACAATACAACTTCAGAGAAAAAATATAAAATACCATATAAAATGAAAGGTGGCAGAAGAAGAATTAAATCTTATTAATTCTGCCCCTTCTTAACAAAATCAATTCAAACAATCAATTCAAGCTGTAATCACAAATAATAAAACAAAACCCAAAACGTATAACGCTGTGCTGTCCTCTGGGACAGATACTTCAGCCATCAGCCAAGCTTTCGATGAAACCTTGGTTCAAGAGCGTTTGAATCTAGAACTACTCAGCGATGACATAGATCTGACAGACTCAAAGGGCTCCTCTTCATTCATGAAGTGGGTAGACATACATCACAACGACAGAGACACGCCTGCGACGGCGCCGACAGTTGTGACACACCTGCATTACGCAGAAAGAGGTAAACGTACAGAGGTACGTTGGCCGAGACCTATAAGGTTCCTGTACAAGGTTCCCCATAAACTGCGCGAACAGCTTAAACTAAACAATGGCATCCTAACTCGTGCCCATGGACGGACGTCCACACCCGTGCGCGTGGTCCCTCATGACCACAGGGGGGTGATGTTAGGTCATGCCCATGTCAAGGACAAAGATTTCAATAACCCCAAAACGACAAAGATCTCGCAAACTCAAAGACTTCATGGGAAAATAAGGTCGTCCAAACACAGGTTAGTAAATAAACTAATCAGTTTAGACTGTATTTCTGGTGTGTGACACGTGGAATCTGACGACCAGAGTGAGTTTGACGTAGTGAAACGTTGTTTTAGTTGCTTAATTGCTACTTTTGTTGTTATTGAAGTTGTTATTGTTTTCTGAACACTCCCAGCCAAAAGAGGTTTTGATTGTTGATTAGTTGAAGACTTAAATGGATTTAACTATGCCAACATGCTGTTCATTTTGTTAAAGATCTCAATCTTTGATGAGTCATAGTAGATTAATACTACTTAAGGTACTATAATCTACACTGATCTCCCAATCATTTAGGTAGAACCGATGCGATCGTTTCTATTCTAGATCTATTCATTTTGATGAGTCTCGCCATAGACTTCAAAATTTTTAGGGATTACCAAATCTTGCGTCGTTCGTCTAAAAGACAACAGACATTTAGACCAAACTAGTTTCATTTTTATTTTAGTTTAACCTAAACTAATTAATGAATGGAGGAATAGTTTGAATGAAGAGGCCTTCGTTACAGAAGCCCTCCACATTTCTATAGGTATAGATCCCTATGTCTGATTTTTACAGCATTGATCCACCCCTTAATTGGTAATTTTAGCTGATCTAATCCATGATAGCTTACATACCAGGTGCATATAGGTAAGGCTTAATGTAGAATCCCAATCATAAGCCCACCTAAAACCACATAATTGCATGACACATTGAACCAGGGTGGCACCGACTGGAAGCCATCCAGCCTGCAACCTTCGATGTGGGGACCTGCTGATCCAACGTTGGTCTTCAACCTTCATCCAAGGCCGCCTCCTCTGCTTCAATCGAGGGATCCCCTCTACATGCTGATTAAATTCCATTCTTGCTGATGAAATCAATAACCCCCATCGTTGTGGATTTACCGTTGTGGATTATAAGACTTTGTTTTCCAAGGGATCACAGACTCAGTTTTCCATGGGTTAACAGACTATGTTTTCCAAAGGATTGAAAGCTTACCGCAAAGGGATTACCTACGAACAGTATGGAATTTCCAAAAACATTATGGGAATACAATTTTGAACTTTTTGACTTTTTTTTTTCCACTTGCTGGATTACATAAAGGTCAGAGACATTCGGTGGTATCCTTTCGTGTTGGAACTCATCTCCAAGGACAGGCGATGACTTCCAAAAAGGGGGACTGTAGTGATACACCTCGTCTTTGATATTTTAGGGTTCACACCTCTCTGAAACTCTCAGTGTTACACTTGCTTGGAGCTCAAGGAGACAAGTGGACACTATATTTTGTTACAATTATTATGAATTAATGGACACTAATTAATCAGATTGAACTTTCTCTTTAATGTGTGTTAATTCAGAATTGATCTACAGTATATTTTGTCATTTTAATGATGATCTGCTACTTTCATGAGCTTTGGCCTTCTGCTGGTTTTATTTCTGCAAAAGCGAGCAGGCTCTGATTCTAAGACACAGTTCAGGGTAAACTGTTAGCGGTTCAGCTTCCTTCTCTGTTTTGTCTGTGAAGGTTAGACATAACATTAGCTGTGTTCACAGGCAGGCCATCTGGCCGATTTATGTAAACAGTTTTCCTGGTGTCCGTCAAGAGTCTTTCTGCCTATGGAATTAAACTTCCATCTTTTATTTTGTTAGTTCAGCCAGTAGTCATTGAAAAGGTGGGTCAGATCCCGCCTCCCATATAATGGGCACTTCCTATTTGGAAGTTGGAGTTTTTGGAAGAGAACTAACTCGCAACTGGCTTCTCTTCCCTGGAGAAAGCTGGAGACGCCCGGTCATTGTGCCAACTCGACCCACGTCTTCAGCAAAGGTTCAAACAGCACGTCAGCTGTGAACCCCTTCGAGTGTCACAGCTCCAAGCGGTGACACTCTTTCTGAAGTTATCTTGAACAAAACCAGAGCTGGGCATTACTCTGGGAGGCCGACGCAGACGGTCTCGAGACCGTGGCAAGATGAAAGTGGTCGCCTGTAAAACGCAGCAGCATGCACGTCTGGCTTGACTAATTTACCGGAGTCGAGACAGGATCATCTTCACGAAGGTAAAAGTGTTTCATCACGGTACGGACGTCCAGCCGAAACCGAGCAGAGGGTGCTATCTCTGGTTAAACATCTCAAGATAAGATTCAACCATTTCATTTCAATCTTTTATCTTTCCTCCTTAAACTCCTCCTTATGTTTATTTTCATCATGGTAAACTTTAAGTAATGTGCCAACAGAAAGGTCCAACTGTCTGTTTGTTTTAATTTGAATTCTTGTCAACGTAGTTATTAAATCAGAGCTAATATCGATACAAATGTTTAATGTAATTTTTGTGATAGTTTCAATAAAAGGTCTATTTTTTTGGTAGACCAACATAAGTTGAGTCTCTTGTGAAATTACATTTCTGGCTAATCACAGTAAAAGCAATTTAGTATCGGAAAAAGGAAGAACTCGCACTTTGGTGGCAGTTTGTGCAAGATTAAAGTCTGCTAAACTGCGCATCTCCAATAATGGTGGCTCAGTAAGTGTTTAAATACCTTACTAAACCGCATTATTCAATTACAAACATCTACGTAACTGAAATTATTTAAAATCATTTACTGGTAAATATTATAGGGAGTGGTGGTGCAGAGGTTAGAGAAGGTGGACCTGTTATCAGAAGATTGTTGGTTTAACTCCCAGTACCGACAACATCCAAATGTGCGTGGGATAGGTGAAGCACCCACACTTGCCTCAACCCTCATCTGCCCCACTCTGGGCCCATGAGCAAAGCCCTTAAAGCTGCACTATGTAACTTTGTAGTGCAGTCTGTAACTTTTCTAACAATATATTTTTAACATATTTCTTCACTCTGTCCCTATCTACTGACAGACTGATGTTAGACAAAGTAATCTCTGAAAAAAACTATAGTCCCCTTGCTTCTTGTTTGTTTGTTTGTTTGTTTGTTTATTTATTCATTTCATTTCCATTAAAACAATACAACTTCAGAGAAAAAATATAAAATACCATATAAAATGAAAGGTGGCAGAAGAAGAATTAAATCTTATTAATTCTGCCCCTTCTTAACAAAATCAATTCAAACAATCAATTCAAGCTGTAATCACAAATAATAAAACAAAACCCAAAACATATCACAGTTATTCTTTATAGTATTCACTAATATTAACTAGTTAGATATAACTCGTCAGCATTTTATTCTTTATCCTTTTCTTAAATACAAATAATGAATCCTCATTTTTAATATCATTATTCAAACCATTCCATAGATCAATTCCCCTCATTAAAGTAGACCTACCCCGCAAACTTGTTCTGAACTTTGGCTTAACAAAAATATCAGTTCCTTTTAAATTATAGCAACTGCTCCTTTTTACAAAATATGCTTGTACGTTCGATGGTAAAGTATGATTCTGAGCCCTGTACATTTGTAATAGAATAAAGTAGTCCACCAAATCATAAAACTTGAGTAATTTCAATTGATAAAATAAAATACTTGAAGGATGACAATAATGTTTTCTTGAGATAATTCGTACAGCTCTTTTTTGTAAAATAAAAATGGATTTGGTTGCAGTTTTACAAGCTGTACCCCAGACACCAATACAATAAATCAAATGTGGGACTACAATTGTATTATATAGTAAACACAAAGCCTTGTCTGTCAGTAAGTCCCTCGTTTTATATAGTACTGCCATGGACTTAGACATTTTATTTCTCTATCAACATTTACAAAAACACTAAAAACACAGAGTGACCCGTCGTTAACCAGCCAATAAAAACAGAGTTTGTAACCAGCCAATAAAAACAGAGCTTGAATTTGAATCAGCCAATAAAAACAGAGCTTGAATTTGAATTTCAGCAGGACCAGGTAGAGCAGAGGGGGGAGGATCAGAATGCTTTGCCTGTTGAAAATATTTCTAAGTTCTACGCTCTACAGAAAGTTACACATAGCACCTTTAACTCACACCACCTGCTCCCCTGGGCACCCTAGATGGCAGCTCTCTGCTCCACACAGAGGGCTGTGGTTGCTCAGTGGTTGCATCAGGAAGTGCATCCAGTGTAAAAAATAATTGCCAAGTATTCGTGCGACTTAGTTCACTGTGGCAAGCCCTGAAGAAGGGAGAAGCCAATAGAAGAAGAAAAAAATTGACCAGTAAATATTACCAAGAAGTCTTATCAAAGTCATGTTACTGGAAGTCAAATGGTACTGGTAGAATGTGGTAAATATTCATTAAATTATTACTATTTATTTTTATTGGAAAAACTTTTGTTAACAACTGCTGTTTTTAAATGTACGGTAGTTTCCAAATAAATCTGACGTGATTCTCCTCAGCACTGCTCATATGAGGAACAGCCCCTCCCTCCCCGTTGTCTTTTTCCCCCCATCCCATTGTCTCCTCCGTTCTGTTTAATGCCCCTGTTTAAGCTTAAATGAGATACTGGTATTTAAACACATTTTCGTACACAGAATTAGGGCTTAACGATTTTGGAAAATAATCTAATGGCGATTTTTTTTCTATAAATTGCGATTGCGATTTAAAATACGATTATTTTTTAATACCTTCTCAAGTACCCTGATGCATGCTCAATAATCCAGGTAGAAAAATCTAAAAAAGCTAAGTCTGGTCCTCTGGACATTCAAAAAACAAAAAAAACAAAACAAAGCAAAAAATTGTAGAAACGTTTCGTCTTTCGTCCGAAAGACTTCCTCAGTCTGAGGTGCTGGGTTCAGCTCAGTCTTATAAATAGCACCCTCTCACAGTGTTACACAACCAGTTGGCTGATGACAGCCTGAAACCAGCTGCTCACATGATCAAGGAGGACCATCAGCCTAACAATGGATCGTTAGCACCCTGATGGTTGTTTGCTATTCACAGAGGGCTGAGTGATACCAGCAATCACAGCATTGTAGGAGGGGGACAGTTGAACTCGGAGGCCTCCACCCCTGTTTAATGATGGGCGGTTTCTTTTCACAAAGATGGCCTCCTTTAGGAGGCCATTTAGGCTCTAGAGAAATGTGGATATCCTAACTGGGCCTTCCTGAAAGCAGAGAAGAAACCCAAAATGGACTCCAGCCAGCCATCAGGTGAAAAGAAGGAACCCAGACCCAGACCAGTGGCCATTCCATATGTTGCAGGGGTTTCAGAGACATTGAGACGTTTATTTTCTAAACACAACGTCCCAGTGGCTTTTAAACCTCAAAATACATTACGGCAAAAACTGGTTCATCCCAAAGATCCAGTCCCCCGGCAAAAACAGAGTAACATTGTGTATGCTGTTCAGTGTCAGGAGGGCTGTGATCAGTCTTATATTGGGGAAACTAAACAGCCACTGGCCAAAAGGATGGCCCAGCACAGAAGATCAACATCATCAGGTCAGGACTCTGCAGTCTACACTCATCTCCAGGCCAGCGGTCACTCTTTCAGGGATGAAGATGTTCACATCCTTGATAGAGAGGAACGATGGTTTGAGAGAGGAGTAAAGGAGGCCATCTTTGTGAAAAGAAACCGCCCATCATTAAACAGGGGTGGAGGCCTCCGAGTTCAACTGTCCCCCTCCTACAATGCTGTGATTGCTGGTATCACTCAGCCCTCTGTGAATAGCAAACAACCATCAGGGTGCTAACGATCCATTGTTAGGCTGATGGTCCTCCTTGATCATGTGAGCAGCTGGTTTCAGGCTGTCATCAGCCAACTGGTTGTGTAACACTGTGAGAGGGTGCTATTTATAAGACTGAGCTGAACCCAGCACCTCAGACTGAGGAAGTCTTTCGGACGAAAGACGAAACGTTTCTACAATTTTTTGCTTTGTTTTGTTTTTTTGTTTTTTGAATGTCCAGAGGACCAGACTTAGCTTTTTTAGAACCTTCTCAAGTATTTTTCCACAAACAGAAGCAATAAATCTATCTGTTTTATAATAAACAATGTCAGATTTATTTAAAGGTTCACTATGTAACTTTGTAATGCAGTCTGTAGCTTTTCTAACAATATATTTTTAACATATTTCTTCACTCTGTCACTATCTACTGACAGACTGATGTTAGACAAAGTAATCTCTGAAAAAAACTATAGTCCCCTTGCTTCTCTATCAGCATTTATAAAAACACTAAAAACACAGAGTGACCCGGACAATGACCAGCCAATAAAAACAGAGTTGTTTGTCACGCCCCCACCTGTCCCAGCCCCAGCGCCGCGCACGTTCTCATTCAAAGGATTGCAAAGCGATGCAGGACTGTTTTGTATGTGACACAAATGTATTAAATATCCCTTCTTCATCCCAGAGCTGGACTTTTCTTTTGTTTTTTTTGCCAAAAGTCAAGTGATCGCTTCATCCTTCACTGACAGAAATGAGGAAGTCACGAGCGAATTAAATCATGTCCAACGTGGCTGCGTGAAGCTCTGCTGATTTCAGGGTGTTTTTGTGTTGTTGGACCAGTGCTTCATGGTTTTATTTTATTTTTTAGAACGTTTTATTAACATATAAACACAGAATATTGAAGCGGCTCTGAGCGGACATGCAGCAGGGGGCGGAGCAGAACTCAAGTTCAGCAGAAGCACGGACTGTGGCTCCCCCTCAGAGCCATATATGGCTCTGAGGGGGAGGGAGCAGAATGCTTTTCCCTGCTGAAAATATTTCTAAGTCCTGAGCATAACAGAAACTTACACATAGCACCTTTAAAGCAGAGATTACAATAAAGCAAGCAAATGTATGACTTTTCTTTTCACCATTTCTATTTTTTCTTGTTTCATAAACACAACAGTAAACATGTTAAAGTGCATGTTTCATGTTAGTTTTTTGGGCAGAAAAATAATATTTAGAGTTAATACAGTAATTTTGATAATCCTCCCTGCTTTCCAAATTAATAGCAAGAGCCTTACAGCCACAAATCAGGAGGAAATCGCAGAGCCTTAAAAAAACGTGCGGTTTTGGAGTCACGTGACATGTGACGTAGGAGGAGGAGGAGAAGAAGAAAGTGTCGAAGGTTGTTGTATTGAATTGTATTGAAGCGAAAAAGGTCCAATATTGGTTAATATTTGTGTGTGCGGGGGTTGTTCAAACTCCAGTTTGTCTGGACATCGTGTCCATCGATTTCCTGCACAAAAAAAAACAGCTTTCAGAGCTTGGGTGAGGCTGAAATCCGCTGCAGTACCATCAGTTCACAGCAGAGGGGCCGTCAGAAGCGAGCAAGCTCCACCGGGACCGAGTGCTGCTCTAACAACAATGGCCGCTGCCAGCAGCAGTCTCTCCGGAGCTTCGTGTCGTCCAGCAGCTCGTAAATTGGAAGTAGCCAGGGTATGTTTTTGAAGAACGTTTCTTGGCAGAATATAATTTTATTTGTTTTTTGGTTGAAATGGTTGAAAGTGGTTTAGGAGCTATAAAGCTGAACTTTACCGAAACTAGCTAGACATGATAGCATGTCTTAAAAAATGAATAAAAAATCGAATTTCATCTCAAATGTCATCAACAGATCATCAGTCAGTAAATAAAAACACATAATTAATGTCTGGCATCAGAAAATATATCCACCGAGTGGTTTTGGA
>JBBPBX010077479.1:0-16860 GCA_038048925.1 Garcialebias charrua
TCCTGCCTCAGAGGCAGAACGTGTACGTTCATAAAATGACAGCGAAAAGTAAAAAAGAAGAACTCTACCGGTGCGGAGGATGAAGTTCTGTGGTCTCTGAGGACAAGAAAAGAAAATCTGTCCTTATTAGCAGCGTCACTCATGGAAGTAAATGACCAGCTAAAACCAAAGAAAGTTTGTTTATAATAAATGTGGATCTCGAAACATGCATGCGTACTGGTGGCTTACTGGTTAAAGCATTGCACTGTTAGCTGTTCCTAACCTTTTTTCTACACCTCGTGGGATCGAGTCCCACAAGGTATGATTCTTTTTTTTTCCTTCTTACTTTAGATTATTTATTCATTCCAAATTAAAAAGGCTTTATGCTTTATTTCTTGTTGTATTGTAAATAGTTTTCTTGTGTTTTTTAAATCTGGAATGAATTAAAAAAAAAAACGTTGTCCTCCCACGGGAGGCGATCCCATGACCTTCGGAACTGCGACGCAGTGCTCTACTGACTGAGCCACATCAGAGCTATGACAGCAGCTGGAGGAAGTCTGTGTAAAGTCTGGCTTACCGAAGTCTGCGATACCGCGGCAAATTAAACTTAAATTAATTCATGGTTTAAGTTGATTTCAGTTTGAGATCTTCATATTAATATTGTAGTGTTAGAAAACGGCATTGATAACAAATTGATTTTCATTTAAATACTTTAATCCGTTAGTCATTATTACATTTAAAATTATAATTCGACTTCAAACAGAACCTATTGTCAAAAACAATTGTGGTGCGTTACTTTTTTAAACTCTAAACATTTCCTAAATAACGAAATATGAAGTTAT
Source organism: Garcialebias charrua (assembly GCA_038048925.1). Classification (NCBI taxonomy): domain Eukaryota; kingdom Metazoa; phylum Chordata; class Actinopteri; order Cyprinodontiformes; family Rivulidae; genus Garcialebias; species Garcialebias charrua. Next base: position 822 of record JBBPBX010077479.1, read on the forward strand.
TTGTGGAGTAATGCTGTCTGGATGACAGCAGACGGACCGCTCGTAAAATATACGACAGGTCCGGACCACACGTAGATTTTGTTCGTATCTGAAAAAAATCGTAGGATACGTGAACATTGTTGAATGCCACATATGCTCCTAAATCACTCGTAAGCACAGTTTAAGCACAAATCTGTGCGTACGAACGGTTTGTGCATGAGGCGTTTTGTTCTTTTGTCTTTTTCTTCTTGGGATTTAGAGAAATTTTTCAGAAATAGTGCCATGTTTATGAGGATAGTTTTAGAAACAGCAAAGAAGATTGTTTTTGAAAAACAGTGTTTCCGTGTGGATGGGTCATAGAAGCACAGATTGGTTTTTTGTTATTTTTTCCTGCTCTTTCTGTTAGTCTCATTGTTAAAATAAGCTGTAGTTTTATTTACCTTGTCACTTAAAGTTGTACACATATACACAACATTCAGCTCTTTTTCTCTTTCAGTCTGACCCGGCATGGAGTTAATTTTTAAGATTAAAAACAGACTGTTTCTGGTTCGCAACTGCTGAACAAAGAGTGAAACTGAGATAAGAATTGTAAAGGAGCGTTTATTCTCACTCATTATTTAAAGAGCTGGGTCATGGTTACTCAACTTGGTGGTAATATTTTTGCTTAAAGCTATTCATGGCAGCAATAAATAAAGAGTCTCATAAAGCAAACCAAGCAACCGTTTGGAGTGAATACATTCCAGAAATCCCTTTTCTATCATTAGTTTATATGCGTGGGAATATTTAGGTTGTTGATGCCGTGAGATTTGGTTTGTAAAGCTTTACGAGATTTTCAGTGTTTGTGTTTAATCACCTACACACAGGACAAGTGATCTGAGCACCTGAGTAAAGTGGCTTTTAAGGTATGCATAGGACCCCTGAGACTTTCCTCACATTGACCACCCACCTCCCACCCCCACACAAACATGCACACTTTCTTATAAGCGTATATCTTGTGGACTTTGCAGTGACTTCTATTCATTTTCTATAGCCTAACCCTGACCCTTATCCTAAACCTAACCATTACTAGTACATGCCTAAAGGCCACCACATACTCGGGCATACTTCACGTCGCAGAGGTCTGTGCATACCCTATAGGCAGACTCAACGTGGACTCGAAGTGGACAACCGCAAGCCACGTCCACGCAAAGATCAATTTTCACGACCGTGCATGCATACTCTGTGTCACACAATAAACTGCCTGGTGATGGACTGTTTTGTATGCAACATCAATGTATTAAATTCCCCTTCTTCATCCCGATCTGGTTTAATGGCCTTTTGTTTTGTTTTGTTGCCAAGAGGCAAGCGATCTCTTCCTCCTAGTCTGTTGACACCATTACTGATATTGTGAGAAATTATGGAATTTGTCTCGAGATAATTAAAATCAGGTCCAGGGTGGCTGCGGGAGGGCCTGGAGCTTTCCTGATGGGCTGATCTGATGTGTGGGCTGCAAGGGCCAACTAATGCTCCCGTTAATTTTTTTTTTAAGAACTTTTTATTAATAACATATAAACACAGGACACTGCTGCCACTGCTCCTGGGCTGTCATCTGCCTCTAGCCAGGGCCTTTGGCAGCTCTCGTTTTGTGTGTGTGTGTGTGTATGTGTGTGTGTGTGTGAGGCCTGTCAATCAATCCAGTAGGCGTGTCAGCAAATGACCAGTAAGCGATGTCAATTTGTCCCGAAGATGAATGCCTCTTGTCTGCGGAGTTGGGCTGCAGTCCATCAGGGTGTATGCTCAAGTATGAAGTCCCAACCATTTACGGACAGAAAGCAAAGTGTCCTCGTGGCTCACAGAGTACACACAGTATGCCCGAGTATGTGAGAGCCTTAACCCTAAAGCCCCCAGTATAGCTCTGTGTTGGGCCGCATGCCGCTGCACGCTGTGTGAGCGCCGCGGCACAAGCCTTTGAACGCGGGCGCGAACGCGCCAAGCTCAAATTTTACGACCGCTTACGCGCGCGCGTTGTCTCACAATAAACTGTCCGGCGCCGGACTGTTTTGTATGAGACACAAATGTATTAAATTCCTCTTCTTCATCGCTGACCTGGACTTTTCTTTTGTTTTTTTTCCAAAAGTCAAGGGATCGCTTGAAGCGGTCACCATTCGCTTCCTCCTCCGATGAGGAGGAATGAATGAATTTGTCAAGCGAACTAAAGTCATGTCCGACGTGAATGCGCCAGGTTCTAAATATTTCCTGGTGGGTTGTGGGCTGCAGGACAAGCACTCCCTGTTTTTATTTTATTTTTTAGAACTTTTTATTAGCATATAAACACAGAAAACCATTGCGCAGCCCTCTGCCTTTTTTTCCACAGATTTATACACTAGATAAGCTGAGGCAGAGACTCCGGCATTGTCACGCGGCGGCCATCTTGCTACAGACAGCAACATTAGCTGCAGCTGTGGAAACCGTCTGGAGGTGAGGGATTTACAAAAACAAATATACGCTTAACTCGCTGTAATCTTGACGGATTTACAAACGGTTTATTTTTTTAAAAACGTTATTAACGTGGCTATGATTTTTTGGTAATCAGACAGCAGTTTCGTTAAATTTTTACTTTTTAATTTTACTAAGGTGGCTGAGCTCTGTTGATGCCAAACCTGGTCTAAATAAAATGATGTTGGACATGCTGGAACAACGTCGCAAAGCAGATGAGGCCAAATACGGATGTCTCTTTGATGCTGGATGCCATGGCCATCAAAAAGCATGTTCAATATGATCCTCAGACACAAACAACGTCTGGATTTGTGGACATGGGAGATCGGATAAATGAAGCTGACATTGCCTCTGAGGCTCTGGTGTTCATGGTGGTTGGGCTTCAAGGTTAAAAAATAAACAAATTAAAAAATTCATCTGCAAATATATCTCTGAAATTTTTTGTCCGAGTACTGTTGCCTCAGATAGTCTTGTCACACTAGTTTATGTTTATTTATTTTTGTTTGTTTGTTTGTTTATTTGCTTATTTATATTTCCCTATTATTAAATCTTTCATGTATCTAAATAAAATAAACTAGACATATTGACCAAGGTTTGTGTAATAATGTATTTAATATTACATAATATTTGCATGTGTAGGGAAAAAATTGGCATAAATTATTTTCATACCACTAATAATAATACTATTTATGATGAAATAGTATTAAATATTTATTAGCATTGTAACATATGTCAGTTAATTTCACTGGAAATAAACATGTATTTATAAATAGATGTAAATATAATCTTATTGTGTATATTGCTAGTGCAATACAGTGTCTACATAACGTTATTTTCATGTGAACGTCCATCTTAAGTATACCATATTATAACAACATCTCTCACATTTATAACAAACCAAACCGTTTTAAAATCGGTTGAAAATTAAGCAAGTTATGGTTATTTTAATAGTAAATGCACCATTCACATTCATGTTAAGAGTGGGCGTTCTGTCTGTACCAAGATGGCCGCCGTCTGACGATGTCGGTCTCCATTGGCCAACAGCGGGGATGTCTTATCTAGTATTTATATCTATGTTTTTTTCTCCCACCCGACATGTCAATCAATTCAGTAGGCGTGTCAGCAAATAACCAATCAGCTACCTCAGTTTGTCCCGTAGGAAAACGCTCCGCCCTGCTGCTGCTCAAATTATGTCAAGAATTTGGAGCTTCACGCTGGAGCGTCACGCTGAGCTATAATGTGAACTGCCTGCGCGCAGCACGCGCGCGTCGAGCGGCGTGATGCCCAACGCACAGCTATACTGGGGGCTTAACCCTAACCCATCCACAATTGACACCTAAACCCCAACGAGACTTCTCCTTATGGGAACCTGGCTTTGGTCCAGATAAAGAGCAGTTAGTTCCCACTATGCATGATTGTTTGCAACATTGGTCCCTACAAGGTAACCTGAAACAAAAACGTGCGCGCGCGCACTCACACACACACACACACACAGATAGAGAGAGAGAGTTTTCTGAATAATTGATGCCAGTCTAAATGGTAGGAAGTTTAAATTATGTAAATTATGTGCATATGCATATATTCATGCCTTTTCCTTTAAGAAAAGCATATTACCTGCAACCTTTCATACTAAACTTTTAGACATCTTATATTAAAATGATTTCGTTCAATATCTGGAAAACTGAACAAGTCACCGCCTTTTTTTTAATGTTTGGTAAAGTTGATCAGCTGTGGCAGCCATCTTGAAAATGTTAACTTCAAGAATTAACCAGTTTGGGGCAAACAGGATTTTTTTTTAAATTAAAATCTGTCATGTGGTTTAAATATTTTGCTAATAGACACACAAATACATAGAGACATGTGCAATAACAAAATTAACTTCATGGCAGTCCTCAGTAAATATGCTGAGAACTTTTCTCAGTGGAACCATTATACCTTCAAACCTTCTGTTTAGACAAAAAAGAGAACTACCACAGTAAAGCATACTAATGCACAGATCTTCAGTCTCACAGTAGAAATTAATTCATTGAAATTTCCCAGGAAGTTTTTAAATCTAGTATGTCAAATCAAGCATTTTTGTGTGTCAATTATTTTACTGCTCTGCTGTGTCTGTAATAATACTGACTTCACAGAGGTCCGGTTCACCACTGCATCAGCAGGTGTTGGGACGGGGAACTAGCAGTCGAGGACATATATTCTACTCCCACCTACTGTCTTTATTCAACCAAGAAAATGAATAAATGGCCAAAAAAAAAGAAAAAAGTACTATGTACAATTGTATACTGTATGTTTAATGTTTACTCATGTGTCTTATATTTTTATTGCAATGTCAAGTCAGTGTTTCCAAAAACTGTCATGATCAACACGATGAACCCAAATGTAGTCAAACACAAGACACTCCAAAATTAATAAAGAATATTTATTACCAACAAAAACCAAAACAAAAATCTGACGTGGCAGAAAAACACAAGAAGCACGAGGAACAGAATGGGACAGGTTGTGGGGAGCATAATGTGGGCGCCTATGGCTGAGTGGTTAGAGCAGCCATCTTCCAATGCAAGAGTTTGGGGTTCAAATCCACCAATAGTCGCATGCCTAAGTGTCCCTGGGCAAGGCATTGAACCTCTCATTGCCTCCAGTAAGTGTCCCATTGGTGTATGAATGTGATCAAGCACTGATTAGTCTCTTTAGAATGATTTGTTGAATTAGCTTTGTATTTATATTCCAATTTTTGGCTGAGATCTGATGGTTTCATTCATTCTGACATGGAAAATATTGAACACTACCATTTTCAGCCACTAGAGGACCTTGAGTAAGGGTACATTCACACCGGCCCTGTTTAGTCCGCTTTAATTGAACTCTAGTCCGTTTGCCTAGAAAGTGCAGTTCATTTGGGGAAGTGTGAACGCGCACACAAACTCTGATGCGGACCAAAAAAGTCAACTCTGGTCCACCTAAAAACCTAAGTCTCGGTTCGGTTGAAGTGAACTCTAGCACGGTTCAAATGCAGTGTGAATGCAAGCGGACCGAAGACCGCTCCAAAAGCAGGAAGTAGTCTACAGGTTAGGGTAAACAAACGTGCATTTCTCTTACCTTATACGGAGCCATCAGCTGCCTCGTGTGAAAAACAACATTCTCCGTGGTCTTGTGCTTGATCTTCTGCTCATGCTGAGTCCATTGTTGAAAAATGATAAAAGAGAAATCCTAAAACTGCTAAAATTTGACACCACTCCATTTTTGTTGTTATTTCCCAAAGAAGAAGTGTCTTCTTCAGAGGTTTTGGTGGTGTTTCCTTCAGTAGTTCTTGGTGCAGCGCCAACATGTTATCACTCCCTACTCGTCATTTATTGATGCTGTGGGTCAGGGTCCCTCCGCGTCACATACTTGACGCATCGGGTCGCCCCTTCTCGTTATTAATTGGTGTGCAGGGTGATCTCATTGGTTTGTTTGGGGTTCGGGGGTCAAATAAAAGATGAATGGTTAAGGTTAGGGTTTGTTATCAGGTTAGGCTTAAGGTTTCAATTTTGACAGAAAAATCCATCCAGTTGCTAAAGAATAGGGGGGAAACAGGTTGATTTGATTGACTCAGTGCAGTGTGAATGAGAACTGCACCAGCTGAAAATGTAAACAAATGTTATGAATATTGGTCCCCAACAGTGTTGGGTGTAACGCGTTACTTAGTAACGCGTTACAGTAATCACATTACATTTTGCAGTAACGTAGTAGTGTAACGCACTACTTTGAAAATGCCTGTAATATATTACAGTTACTAACAAAACCTTACATTCGTTACTTGCGTTACAATCAGGACCTTTCGGAGAATAGTTTTATTTATTTATTTTATTTACCTTTCGGAGAATAGTTGTGGTACGACGAGGACGACGGAGCGGACCATAGACATTATATATAGATATCTATGGAGCAGACTGTCACGTGGGGAAAACAAAGACGTACGCGATGACGTCGGAACGTCATACGTCAACGTACATAGACATATAAAGGTACATAGACATACGGCCTCTGTCACTAGCCTCGCGAGAACTGCCACCTGCAGTAAGCCTCGGTGGCAGTTCTCGCGATGTTGGGGCTGGCGCGGTCGAGAACAAACCCGGAAAAACACAGAGATGAATGTAACGAGAGAGGACGCGTCCCTGCCAAAAAAGTTAAGACTTCGTGTAAATATGTTGAAAAATGGGACAGCGAATTTACTTTCCTAAAGTTTATTACGCGTTTTTTAAGATTTGTAACCGCGACTTTAGTGTCTCTCTCTCATGGGGGAAGGAACGATGTCCGTCAGCATGAAAAATCCGTCAAGCACAAAGGTAAGCCTGTCAGATTGTGATAACATAACTGGTTTGAAAGAGGCTGATAGGTAGTTATTTTAGATTTCTTGTAAACCTGTCTGTTCTGTTTTATTTTTTTTAAACAGAAGTTTTACATTTTGATATTGTCATACCTTTTGAATGGCACATTTACATATGCATTGTGCTTGTTATGTAGCACTGCTGTTTTACTTTTTCATCAAAAATGAGTGTCAAAAAGATCTCTAATATCATTATTGAAAGATAAAAATTAATACAGGTTAAATCTCAGGTACAGTATTAGAGTAATCCAAAAGTAATGTAACTAAGTTACTTTCAGAACTGAGTAACTAAGTAGTGTAATATGTTACTTTTTTTAAAAGTAACTAGTAATGTGTAACTAATTACTTATTTTGGGTAACTACCCCAACACTGGTCCCCAAATGAACCAAGTCTACTGGACTGTCAGATGTGACAACACCCTACTACGGCAAGCCAGGTGACTCGTTAATAGGTAAAAGTCACTATTAATGAGACACTTGGATTGCCATACCAAGCCACCTTCGTCTCGCTCCAGAACTCCTGGAGCAAACATCAAATCAGCTGCGGTTTGCTGCGCCGCCCAGGTGAAATGCAGCTGATTTGACCAATAAAGTGCATTTATTAAGAAAAGTTCACCTGAGACACACCTTTCCTATATTTTCGAGCAAACAGATGATTGTTTTTAGGTGGGTATCTTGTTGAAGTCCTCCCATACATGCTCCCGCAGCCACCATTGGGCAGCCTATTGATTTTTGCCACAACACCGGCCCACATTTCTGGGTTGTCAGCGGTGACGCGTAACAAACGTGATTCGTTAGCGGTGACGCATAATAGATGCTACATATACGGCAGAAAGTACGGTAAATGATTGTAGTGTAAAGCGCTTTGAGTGTATTGATAAGATATATCAGCACTATATAAGTACAGTATAGTCCATTTTACAATCTACAGACAACATGAAGACACAGAGAGGCTGAACTTAAAGGGACACAAACAAGACACAATGACAAACATCTGGGGAAAGAGAATGAGGAACAGGTGATCCTGGCAGGACCTGAAGCTGACTAAATGAAGAGAGGAACACTGGGAAAAACAGACTCAGAGAGAACTAGACAAAAATAATCACAAAACACACAGATGTGACCAAATCAAACTGTGCATGGCTTGCAGCGATAGAGTAATGATGAAACTATACAGTTTGGTTTGATTTGGTTGTTTGAGTCTAATGCCACAAACAAGTTGGTTAAAGTAGTACAAAAGCAGCATTACAGCATTTCTTGTAGGCAGAACCGTTCAAAAATCCTGATGAAACACAAAATAATTTGAATTGTCCACTCTCTGTGACAAAGCAAAGAGGCAATTCTGTCACAAAGATAGAGAAAAAAGTGCTTATGAGATGCAAGAATCCTCACATTTCAGGTAACTGAGTGACCAGCACACACACCTGTGTCTGATTGGAGCCACACATCACACGACGAAGATGATTTACCATGCCTGTAGAAGTGATCTCAGTAGGAATCACTTTCTTGATTGGAACAGACTTCAACAAGCTCTTTGTGAATGTTGGTAATCCTTGAAAAAAGCTTTTCATTTGAGCAAACCTGTTGTGACAAGGAGCCTACTCTGTCACAATAAAGAGCAGAGAAACACAAAATGAAGAAGTTTTTTGTTTTTTGGTAGGAAGCACCACTTTAAGTCTGTGAGCGATACTACATTTGCTTGTGTGACCAGTAAACACTGAGTGTGTCCTTCAGGACTCGCAGAATGAAAGCACCTTCTCCGATGATAGCTGATATCTTATCATTTCTGTGCATCTTATTTATTTTATAATGCTACCTGCTGGTTGCTTTGGTTTCAAGAGAAACATTTGAGAAATGAGCCGCATCAACATTATCTGCTCAGCAGTTGCAGTTTTCTTGTTATTTTACAGTAAGAGGCTTAAACTGATTGATTTTATGGGTATTTTTAGTATTTCTACACGTAACGCTGTGTGAAGTAAAGGTGCATCACACCCAGCTGGAGATGGTGTGTTAAAAAAGTTTTAGTCTGCCTGAAATGGAAACTATGTGATTCATTTTCAAGTACAAAAGTGTTGACAGTGATTGAAAACTGCCTGTTAATTGTCAGTTTGTTTGGCTGGCTGTCATTTAGCAAAATATCTTGTGAACTACCGTATATGAGGCATTTTAATGAAACTCTAAGAAATGAATCACTGGATGTCCATGTACAGCTGATTAACTTTTGTAGACACGTCAAGATGACTTCCACAGCTATTTGACTTTAACAAGAATAAAAACGGCTGTGCATTATTTAGTTTTACAGATACCGGTAATGGGCAATAATTGGGTTTGGTTGTAGCTGAGAGTCATCTCAAACACAATCTACAAGTATTAGCAGATTGAATGAGATCATTGCTTCAAGTTTTTAGACAAACAAATTGCTGCTTCTTTTGTTCTCCTTTGCGTTTATTTTTGAAAAATTGCAAAAACGTGTGTGTTTCCAAACAAACAAGTGGTTTGTGGATCCCCATCGCCAAATAATTTGAATAATGAACGTAGTTTTCTGTGTTTTTCTGATCTGGAATTGAACAGGGGTTGCAAGTAAACAACATTTTTGGTGAAAGATGTTTAAGTGGGTGGGAGTTACACTCTGTCTAAGAAGATAAGTAGTTTTTTTTGTTTTGTTTTCTTGTCTGAGGCAATGCAAAGTGACGGATCCTAGCAAGTGGAGGGAGCAACTTTATCCACTACCAGGAGGTGGCCAATGGTGGCAATGGCCATCCCAATCGATTCAGGAAAGTATACTTTTAGGAAACCCCCCCAAAAAAACAGAAAACAGTTTCCTCAAATGATCAGGGTAGCCAGCTTAATTACAGTACCGGTATGTACATGGATGTGGCCATCTTGGATTTTTACTTGGAAAAATATTTAACAACTTCCATTTTGGTGTATGGCTGTATCTAGGCGTAAGAAATTTTCCTTTCAAAAATTGTATTGCAAAGTAAGAATCCAAGATGGCTGCTGCCATATATGTATACATGTACACTTTGTGAGTTGGAGAACTTAAAAATTAAGCAACATGCCGATTTATATTTTGGTGTGTGACTGCATCTAGGCATAAGAAAAGTCTAAATTGAAAGTTGGGTTGCCATGTCCAATTTTTGCCATACAGTAGTCCCTTGTTTATCACGGGGGATCCGTACTTTTAAGGCGCGCGATAAGTGAAAAACAGCAAATACTGTATATTTAAAAAAATAGGACTGAACTGTTCTGTTAGACCTGAATTTTTTTTTTAAATGAAGCTTGCTTTTGGTTCAGTACCATTTCCTCCTTCCTCCTGCTCTCCTCCTGATCTCTTTCTGACCACTCACATTAGGAAAAAACATAGCACAACAACTGCTTCTCTGAAGGTTCTGAATGATGTTGTTGAAGCATTGGATGCTAAGGACTATTGTGCTGCACTTTTCTTAGACCTGTCTAAAGCTTTTGACACTGTGGATCATAACATCCTGTGTCATAAGCTCTCAGAAATCGGTTTCTCTGATCACACCATCGGTTGGTTTTCTAACTATCTTTCCAATCGGAGGCAATGTGTTCAACATAACGGTACTTCTTCCAGCTATTTAACAGTTAAAAATGGTGTACCACAAGGCTCAGTTTTAGGACCCACTCTCTTTACAATCTACATAGCTAATGTAGGTCACTGCATCCCTGATGCATCCTTACATTTCTATGCTGATGATACAGTTGTTTACTGCCGAGCTAAAACAGTAGCTAAGGCTTTCCAGTTACTGCAATCCGCTTTTGACATCATCCAGTCAGATTTGTTCCGTCTCAAACTTGTCCTAAATGCTGATAAAACAAAAGGGATGTTTTTTTCAAATAGGAAGGCGGTTCCAGCAGATCCTCCTCTGATTTTATCTTCAAATGGTGTCCTATTGAGTTTGTTGATTCCTATAAATATCTGGGTATCCTGATTGATTCACATCTCTCTTTTAAACTCCACGTGGAAAACCTAGTGAAGAAACTGAAAGTTAAACTGGGTTTCTTTTTCAGAAACAGATCATGTCTATCACTGAATGTCAGGAAACGCCTTGTGTCTGTGACTTTCCTTCCCTCCATTGATTACGGTGACATTCTCTACATGAATGCTCCTACAAGCACCCTGCGGATGTTGGATGTTGTCTATCATGGTGCACTAAGATTCATAACTGGTTGTGATTATCGTACCCACCACTGCACCCTGTATTCACTGGTTAACTGGACATCATTAACCTCACGCAGACTCTTCCACTGGTACATTTTCATCTTTAAATCACTTCTTGGTCTGCTGCCCTCATACATCTCCTCCTACATGTCTTTGCGTGAGTGCAGCTACAGTGTGCGCTCTCAGGACATGATTACCTGCAGTGTTCCGTCAGTGAGGACTGAACTTGGAAAAAGGGCCTTCTCCTACTCCGCTCCTGCTTCATGGAATATCTTACAAAAAGATCTGAAGCTCTCGACCTTGACTTCTCTAAATGGTTTTCAGAATCTGTTGGAATCCTGGCAAAAACCAATGCAGATTTGTTCCTGTCTTTGATTTTATACGTCTACCTTATAATGTTTTGCTAGTTTTTTGATACTTTGTTAAAAAAAAAAAAAACTTTCTTTTGTTTTTTTCTCTCTTTTGTTTTCTATTGTTTATTGTTTGTTTGTTTATTGTTTAAGGAAATTCTACCACTGCTGTTCATTGTTCTTTAGTTTTAGCAGGTCGCTTTCGTAAATGAGCCCATGAGGTTCAAAAGATTTACCTGACTAAATAAAGGTTGAATGAATGAAAATTCAGTCCCATTGTAGTTTTCTCTCCACCACACAAATATTGCCTTCCTGCCATGTCTCTATTTCGCCTGCTTCTCTCACAAACATGCTATCGATGCATTGTTTGACCTGTTGTGCAAATCCACTTCTCTGTCTTTTGCTCAAGTTCATGTTTGATGAGCAGCTTTTCTCTGATTCATTCATGGTCTGAAGTTCACTTTTTTTCTTGACTCGAACAATTCAATCGATGCAAAAGTTGCATCATCGTTTTCCTCAATGGGTTTTGTGTTTGTCTGTTCTCATATTGATCTCTTACGCACCACTCTCAGTGTGGCACAATCTTCCATCCTCACTTCAAACCTTCTCTTGCCTCCTTTCCCAAACACCTTCTGTGGTTGTGAATTTCAAAGATCCCCTGCTTTTTAAGGCTGAGCTTGTGCTTCATCGCCCATTTTGAACTGCGTATATTAATTATTTAATGTAGTTTTATTTCTCTCTCTCTGCTTTAGAATATACAAAGCATTTGGTTTACACTTACTATAGAGTTCCCAGTCTTGTTTGTAGACTAGATTCACTTACAATGAATCAGTTGCACTATAGCATGCCAAAAATGTGACAATATAATTTAGAAGCAGTTGATTTAGTAAGGAACAGTTTTTACAACGTCCTTAAGTTAATTTTGGGTTTAGTCGCACTTTTGCGACTAAACCCAAAATTAAATTTTTTTAGCTGATAAACTCCCTAGAATGTGTTTAAAATGTTATCTAGCACTATGGCTGTGTTTATTCTCACATAATTGTGCATATCTGTGTAAATTGGCAATATTTGGCAATATTTGGTCTAAAAATGTGTTTACGGTAGTTCTATGGGTTGAACTGGTGGATTACACCTTAATTTTCTTATTTGTGCAAACGCTCATGTGTGACATGTCTGCTCATGTGTGATGTCACACAGGTGGTTCAAGCAGAGCCAATCCCCTGCAGAGATGAGAAGTGCATACCTTATATGGAAGTGCTGCATTTCACTCCTGACAAGCGGTTTTATTTTTCTTTTCATTTTCATTGTTTTAGGCCTTTGGTTTTGGATGGAATGGGTGGAATAGATAAATACATCTACATGTTTATTCTTTGTTGTTGCTTGGTGTATGTTGTTGGCTAGAGGTTTAATTTGTTTTAGGTTGTTGCAGGTGGAGGCGTGAACAAAAGCACAACTCTACCTCCACCCTTCCTTGTCCCTCGACACGCCCATTTTCAGGGAGATTTTGGAAGGAGGAGTTACCGTCGTTTTTGCGAATGTCCAGCAGGGTGAGTCGTTGTGTGTCGTTGTCAACAACCTTTATATCCAAGCGTCAGACTGATTTGGTTATTGTTACAGGTTTAACATCTTCTGTTAGCTGCCATAACTAGCACCATGTCTTCATAAGAGCCGTCAGTATTAGCACAGTATGTAAACAAAAACATGACGTTTGAGTCAGTCACACCATGTTTTAAATTTCTCACGCCAATACTTCTGATATTTAGACTGATTTGGTTATTGTTACAGGTTTAACATCTTCTGTTAGCTGCTATAACTAGCACCATGTCTTCATAAGAGCCGTCAGTATACTGTAAGCACAGTATGTAAACAAAAACATGACGTTTGAGTCACACAAATGTTCACAGCGTCCTTATTTCTTATTTGATTTCTGTAAACTATGTCTTAAATACAACCTGAGACAATTGGTGATGTTGTGATGTGAAAAATAAGAACTATCCCAAGAGATACATTTATTAGCTTTCCTGGGAAAATTTAATTATCTTTGAGAACGTATTTACTTTTGCACTTTTGACACACTGTTTATACAGCTTACACTTTATTAGACGTAAAATGTGTGAAAATCTTAAATATATTAAAAACAATATATTTTGCATGTGAATTCCATAATGACACATACAATATGGTTATATATTGTGTTTGTGTTTGTTTTTGCAGACAAGGAGGTGGCTGCAACCATGCTGGAAATACATTCTAAACCAACCTGCACCCAGTTGTACATGGAAGAGACCAGCCCAAAAACGAACTGCACCTGCTACTTGGATGAGCTGCAAGTTTTAAAGTGAGTTTAATCAGTGTTCCTCCAGAAATTTCATATTACGCTTATAACACAAATGCCCAGAAAGGTGACTTTCAGTCAAACTTCACCAACAACTGGAATAATACAATAATAATAATAATAATAATAATGAATTCAATTTATAACGCACTTTTCATTAATGAAAATCTCAAAGTGCTACAAGGAGCAACAGAATTAAATGACAATAAAACAGACAATAAAACAAATAATAAAACATTTAAAATCAATAACAATATCAGCTAAGATCAAAAGTAGAATCATGAGGAGGTAGAGTATGCTCGGTCGAAAAGAAAGGTCTTCAAGTCGCTCTTAAAGTCAACCACAGACTGTGGGGCTCTTAGACAGTCAGGAAGAGAGTTCCACAGGCGGGGGGCAGCCACACTGAAAGCCCGGTCTCCCATGGTCCTTAATTTGGTTCTCGGAATGTGAAGGAGATTGCTGTTCTGTGACCGCAGCGAACGGGTGGATGAGTATGGAATGAGAATATCCTTCAGATAATCTGGTGAAGTTCCGTGTAAGCATTGATGTGTAATGAGAGCAGTTTTGTACTGAATTCTGTAGGCAACAGGAAGCCAATGAAGGTTATGGAGAATTGGCGTAATATGTTCAAATTTACGAACTCTCAACAAGATCCTTGCTGCACTGTTTTGAATATATTGAAGTTTCTGAAGGTTTTTGCCAGGGATTCCAATAAACAGGGAGTTGCAGTAGTCGAGCCTGGAGGAGACAAAAGCATGGACGAGCTTCTCAGCATCGGAAAAAGTTAGGGATGGGCGAAGTCTGGAGATGTTTCGAAGATGGAAGAAGCAAGTTTTAAACAGATGCTTAATGTGATTTTCAAATGTAAGATTGGAGTCCATTTTTATTCCAAGATTAGTAACAGAGGTGGAGAGGGGGATGTCTTGTCCAGAAAAGGAAAGTCTTGTTATAGGAGATGTTTGTACCTGGTGAGGGGTGCCAATCAGTATGGCCTCAGTCTTGGAGCAGTTTAATTGAAGAAAGTTCTGATTCATCCATGCCCTAATTGCCTCCAGGCAGGCAGAGAGGGCAGTGAGTGAAGATGGAGATGACAAGGTGGAAGATGAGGATGCTCCAGTCCTGATGTAAAGCTGTGTATCGTCGGCATAACAGTGAAAAGAAATGTTGAACTGATTAATAATTTGACCTAAAGGCAGCATGTAAAGGGAAAACAGCAGGGGCCCCAGAACCGACCCCTGAGGGACACCACAGGAGACACAAACTGTCTGGGACGTGGCGTTGCCAAGACTAACACATTCCAGCCTATTGGAGAGGAAAGATTTGAACCAGTCCAGGACTGTGTCGCAGAGACCGACCTCCACATGAAGACGGTGGAGGAGGATATTATGGTCCACAGTGTCGAAGGCTGCAGTGAGGTCAAGGAGGACAAGGATGGAGGGAGAGCCAGTGTCAGCAGCCAAGAGGACATCATTGGTAACCCTCAGCAATGCAGTCTCTGTACTGTGAGCTGCCCTAAATCCAGACTGGAACTTCTCATACAGGGAGTGTTGTTGTAGGTGGTCCTGCAGCTGAGCAGCAACAGCTTTTTCCAGCACTTTAGACAGAAAAGGGAGGTGTGAAATTGGGCGGTAATTAGAAAAAATGTCGGGATCCAAATTAGATTTTTTCAGAAGAGGCCTAATGATGGCGGTTTTTAGAGGCAGTGGAACATGACCAGATTGTAGAGACTGATTTATTATTTGAGTGATAAGTGGGCCTATTGCAGAATGATTGGTTTTTATGAGAGAAGAGGGGAAAGGATCCAGGGCGCAGGATGAAGGCTTCATTTTCTTGATGATGGCCTCCACCTCACTCTGAACAACTTCGTCAAAGCTGTTTAGGGTCCCAGAATGCAGACGGGTGGGTGGCACACTGAGAACGGGGAGGTTGTGGAGCTGAGATCTGATAGTGTCAACTTTGGTTTTAAAAGATGAAAGAAACAGGTCACATTTTTGAGCAGAGTCCTCAAGAGTTTGCTTAATGGGATTAAGCAGACGAGTGATTGTGGAGAAGAGCTGTTTGGAGTTTCCAGGGCAGGTGTTGATGATGTTAGAATAATATTTGGAGCGTGCTTCTTTAAGAGAATAGGCGTATGCTTTTTGATGTTCTTTATATGCCTGCTTATGCACAGACAGACCAGATGATTTTACACGTCTCTCAATAGCACGGCCAGTTGCCTTCATCTTGCGCAGCTCATCAGTGTACCAAGGAGCTGAGCGCGAGAAAGACACCAGTCTTGTCTTTAAGGGGGCGTGTAGGTCCAGGAGCTCCCGAAGAGATTGGTTGTAGTAATCCACAGAGTCATCTGCAGA
>JBBPBX010077480.1:0-10059 GCA_038048925.1 Garcialebias charrua
AGAGATATGCATGCATTGAGAGAGAGATGTATGCATTGAGAGAGAGAGATGCATGCATTGAGAGAGAGATGCATTGAGAGAGAGATGCATGCATTGAGAGAGAGAGCTGCATGCATTGAGAGAGAGAGATGCATTGAGAGAGAGATGCATGCATTGAGCGAGAGAAATACATGCATTGAGAGAGAGAGATGCATGCATTGAGAGAGAGAGATGCATGCATTGAGAGAGAGAGATGCATGCATTGAGAGAGAGATGCATGCATTGAGATAGAGAGAGATGCATGCATTGAGAGAGAGAGATGCATGCATGCATGCATTGAGAGAGATATGCATGCATGCATGTATTGAGCGATATCCATGCATTGAGAGAGAGAGGAAGAGATAGATGCATATATTGAGATAGAGAGATGCATGCATAGAAATAAAGAGATGCATGCATTGAGAGAGAGAGATGCATGCATTGAGAGAGAGATACATGCATAGAAATAAAGAGATGCATGCATTGAGAGAGAGATACATGCATTGAGAGAGAGATACATGCATTGAGAGAGAGATACATGCATTGAGAGAGAGATGCATGCATTGAGAGAGAGATACATGCATTGAGAGAGATATGCATCTATTGAGAGAGAGATGCATGCATTGAGAGAGAGATACATGCATTGAGAGAGAGATACATGCATTGAGAGAGAGATGCATGCATTGAGAGAGATATGCATGCATTGAGAGAGAGATGCATGCATTGAGAGAGAGAGATGCATGCATTGAGAGAGAGATGCTGAGAGAGAGATGCATGCATTGAGAGAGAGATGCATGCATTGAGAGAGAGATGCATGCATTGAGAGAGAGAAATGCATGCATTGAGAGAGAGAGATGCATGCATTGAGAGAGAGAGATGCATTGAGAGAGAGATGCATGCATTGAGAGAGAGAAATACATGCATTGAGAGAGAGAGATGCATGCATTGAGAGAGAGAGATGCATGCATTGAGAGAGAGATGCATGCATTGAGATAGAGAGAGATGCATGCATTGAGAGAGAGAGATGCATGCATGCATGCATTGAGAGAGAGATGCATGCATGTATTGAGAGATATGCATGCATTGAGAGAGAGATGCATGCATTGAGAGAGAGAGATGCATGCATTGAGATAGAGAGAGATGCATGCATTGAGAGAGAGAGATGCATGCATGCATGCATTGAGAGAGAGAGATGCATGCATGTATTGAGAGATATCCATGCATTGAGAGAGAGAGGAAGAGAGAGATGCATGCATTGAGATAGAGAGATGCATGCATTGAGATAGAGAGATGCATACATTGAGAGAGATGCATGCATTGAGAGAGATACATGCATTGAGAGAGAGATGCATGCATTGAGAGAGAGATGCATGCATTGAGAGAGATGCATGCATTGAGAGAGATATGCTTGCATTGAGAGAGAGATGCATGCATTGAGAGAGAGAAATGTATGCATTGAGAGAGAGATGCATGCATTGAGAGAGAGAGATGCATTAATTGAGAGAGAGATGCATGCATTGAGAGAGAGAGATGCATGCATGCATTGAGAGAGATATGCATGCATTGAGAGAGAGAGATGCATTCATTGAGAGAGAGATGCATTCATTGAGAGAGAGAGAGATATGCATGCATTGAGAGAGAGATGAATGGATTGAGAGAGAGAGATGCATGCATTGAGAGAGAGAGGGAGAGAGATATGCATGCATTGAGAGAGAGAGATACATGCATTGAGAGAGAGAGAGAGAGAGAGATATGCATGCATTGAGAGAGAGATGCATGCATTGAGAGAGAGAGGGAGAGATATATGCATACATTGAGAGAGAGATACATGCATTGAGAGAGAGAGAGAGATGCATGCGTTGAGAGAGATATGCATGCATGCATTGAGAGAGATATGCATTCATTGAAAGGGAGAGATATACTTGCATTGAGAGAGAGAGATGCATGCATTGAGAGAGAGAGGGAGAGAGATATGCATGCATTGAGAGAGAGAGATACATGCATTGAGAGAGAGATACATGCATTGAGAGAGAGAGAGAGAGATGCATGCATGCATTGAGAGAGAGATGCATGCATGCATGTATTGAGCGATATCCATGCATTGAGAGAGAGAGGAAGAGAGAGATGCATATATTGAGATAGAGAGATGCATGCATAGAAATAAAGAGATGCATGCATTGAGAGAGAGAGATGCATGCATTGAGAGAGAGATGCATGCATTGAGAGAGAGATGCATGCATGCATGTATTGAGCGATATCCATGCATTGAGAGAGAGAGGAAGAGAGAGATGCATATATTGAGATAGAGAGATGCATGCATAGAAATAAACAGATGCCTGCATTGAGAGAGAGAGATGCATGCATTGAGAGAGAGATGCATGCTTTGAGAAAGAGAGATGCATGCATTGAGAGAGAGATGCATGCATTGAGAGAGAGATACATGCATTGAGAGAGAGATGCATGCATTGAGAGAGAGATGCATGCATTGAGAGAGAGATGCATGCATTGAGAGAGAGATGCATTCATTGAGAGAGACATGCATGCATTGAGAGAGAGATGCATACATTGAGAGAGAGAAATGCATGCATTGAGAGAGAGATATGCATGCATTGAGAGAGAGAGAGATGCATGCATTGAGAGAGAGATGCATGCATTGAGATAGAGAGAGATGCATGCATTGAGAGAGAGAGATGCATGCATGCATGCATTGAGAGAGAGAGGAAGAGAGAGATGCATGCATTGAGATAGAGAGATGCATGCATTGAGAGATGCATGCATTGAGTGAGAGAGAGAGATGCATGCATTGAGAGAGAGAGATGCATGCATTGAGAGAGAGAGATGCATGCATTGAGAGAGAGAGAGAGAGATGCATGCATTGAGAGAGAGATGCATGCATTGAGAGAGAGATGCATGCATTGAGAGAGAGATGCATGCATTGAGAGAGAGAGAGAGAGAGAGAGAGAGAGATATGCATGCATGCATTGAGAGAGATATGCATGCATGCATGTATTGAGCGATATCCATGCATTGAGAGAGAGAGGAAGAGAGAGATGCATATATTGAGATAGAGAGATGCATGCATAGAAATAAAGAGATGCATGCATTGAGAGAGAGAGATGCATGCATTGAGAGAGAGATACATGCATAGAAATAAAGAGATACATGCATTGAGAGAGAGATACATGCATTGAGAGAGAGATACATGCATTGAGAGAGAGATACATGCATTGAGAGAGAGATCATGCATTGAGAGAGAGATGCATTGAGAGAGAGATATGCATGCATTGAGAGAGAGATACATGCATTGAGAGAGAGATACATGCATTGAGAGAGAGATACATGCATTGAGAGAGAGATACATGCATTGAGAGAGAGATACATGCATTGAGAGAGATATGCATGCATTGAGAGAGAGATGCATGCATTGAGAGAGAGATACATGCATTGAGAGAGAGATACATGCATTGAGAGAGAGAGGAAGAGAGAGATGCATGCATTGAGATAGAGAGATGCATGCATTGAGATAGAGAGATGCATACATTGAGAGAGATGCATGCATTGAGAGAGATACATGCATTGAGAGAGAGATGCATGCATTGAGAGAGAGATGCATGCATTGAGAGAGATGCATGCATTGAGAGAGATATGCTTGCATTGAGAGAGAGATGCATGCATTGAGAGAGAGAAATGTATGCATTGAGAGAGAGATGCATGCATTGAGAGAGAGATGCATTAATTGAGAGAGAGATGCATGCATTGAGAGAGAGAGATGCATGCATGCATTGAGAGAGATATGCATGCATTGAGAGAGAGAGATGCATGAATTGAGAGAGAGATGCATTCATTGAGAGAGAGAGAGATATGCATGCATTGAGAGAGAGATGCATGGATTGAGAGAGAGAGATGCATGCATTGAGAGAGAGAGGGAGAGAGATATGCATGCATTGAGAGAGAGAGATACATGCATTGAGAGAGAGAGAGAGAGAGAGAGATATTTATGCATTGAGAGAGAGATGCATGCATTGAGAGAGAGAGGGAGAGATATATGCATACATTGAGAGAGAGAGATACATGCATTGAGAGAGAGAGAGAGAGATGCATGCGTTGAGAGAGATATGCATGCATGCATTGAGAGAGATATGCATTCATTGAAATGGAGAGATATACTTGCATTGAGAGAGAGAGATGCATGCATTGAGAGAGAGAGGGAGAGAGATATGCATGCATTGAGAGAGAGAGATACATGCATTGAGAGAGAGAGAGAGAGATATGCATGCATGCATTGAGAGAGATATGCATGCATGTATTGAGCGATATCCATGCATTGAGAGAGAGAGAGGAAGAGAGAGATTCATATATTGAGATAGAGAGATGCATGCATAGAAATAAAGAGATGCATGCATTGAGAGAGAGATGCATGCATTGAGAGAGAGATACATGCATAGAAATAAAGAGATGCATGCATTGAGAGAGAGATATATGCATTGAGAGAGAGATACATGCATTGAGAGAGAGATACATGCATGAGAGAGAGATGCATGCATTGAGAGAGAGAGATGCATGCATTGAGAGAGAGATGCATGCATTGAGAGAGAGATGCATGCATTGAGAGAGAGAGATGCATGCATTGAGAGAGATATGCATGCATTGAGAGAGAGAGATGCATGAATTGAGAGAGAGATGCATGCATTGAGAGAGAGAGATGCATGCATTGAGAGAGATGCATGCATTGAGAGGGGGAGATATACATGCATTGAGAGAGAGATGCATGCATTGAGAGAGAGATGCATGCATTGAGAGGGAGAGATGCATGAATTGAGAGAGAGATGCATGCATTGAGAGAGAGAGATGCATGCATTGAGAGAGAGATGCATGCATGAATTGAGAGAGAGATGCATGCATTGAGAGAGAGAGATGCATGAATTGAGAGAGAGATGCATGCATTGAGAGAGAGAGATGCATGCATTGAGAGAGAGAGATGCATGAATTGAGAGAGAGATGCATGCATTGAGAGGGGGAGATATACATGCATTGAGAGAGAGATGCATGCATTGAGAGAGAGATGCATGCATTGAGAGGGAGAGATGCATGAATTGAGAGAGAGATGCATGCATTGAGAGAGAGAAGCATGCATGAATTGAGAGAGAGATGCATGCATTGAGAGAGAGAGATGCATGAATTGAGAGAGAGATGCATGCATTGAGAGGGAGACATATACATGCATTGAGAGAGAGATGCATGCATTGAGAGTGAGAGATGCATGCATTGAGAGAGAGAGATACATGCATTGAGAGAGAGATGCATGCATTGAGAGAGAGAGAGATACATGCATTGAGAGAGATGCATGCATTGCGAGAGAGAGATGCATGCATTGAGAGAGAGATGCATGCATTGAGAGAGATGCATGCATTGAGTGAGAGAGATAGATGCATGCATTGAGAGAGAGATGCATGCATTGAGAGAGAGATGCATGCATTGAGAGAGAGAGAGAGATGCATGCATTGAGAGAGAGATGCATGCATTGAGAGAGAGAGATGCATGCATTGAGAGAGAGATGCATGCATTGAGAGAGAGAGAGAGAGATGCATGCATTGAGAGAGAGAGATGCATGCATTGAGAGAGAGAGAGAGAGAGAGAGAGAGAGATATGCATGCATGCATTGAGAGAGATATGCATGCATGCATGTATTGAGCGATATCCATGCATTGAGAGAGAGAGGAAGAGAGAGATTCATATATTGAGATAGAGAGATGCATGCATAGAAATAAAGAGATGCATGCATCGAGAGAGAGAGATGCATGCATTGAGAGAGAGATACATGCATTGAGAGAGATACATGCATTGAGAGATAGATACATGCATTGAGAGAGATGCATGCATTGAGAGAGAGATATGCATGCATTGAGAGAGAGATACATGCATTGAGAGAGAGATACATGCATTGAGAGAGAGATACATGCATTGAGAGAGAGATACATGCATTGAGAGAGATATGCATGCATTGAGAGAGAGATACATGCATTGAGAGAGAGATACATGCATTGAGAGAGAGAGAGATACATGCATTGAGAGAGATGCATGCATTGAGAGAGAGATGCATGCATTGAGAGAGAGATGCATGCATTGAGAGAGATGCATGCATTGAGAGAGAGATGCATGCATTGAGAGAGAGATGCATGCATTGAGAGAGAGAGAGAGATGCATGCATTGAGAGAGAGATGCATGCATTGAGAGAGAGAGATGCATGCATTGAGAGAGAGATGCATGCATTGAGAGAGAGAGAGAGAGATGCATGCATTGAGAGAGAGAGATGCATGCATTGAGAGAGAGAGAGAGAGAGAGAGAGAGAGATATGCATGCATGCATTGAGAGAGATATGCATGCATGCATGTATTGAGCGATATCCATGCATTGAGAGAGAGAGGAAGAGAGAGATTCATATATTGAGATAGAGAGATGCATGCATAGAAATAAAGAGATGCATGCATCGAGAGAGAGAGATGCATGCATTGAGAGAGAGATACATGCATTGAGAGAGATACATGCATTGAGAGAGAGATACATGCATTGAGAGAGATGCATGCATTGAGAGAGAGATATGCATGCATTGAGAGAGAGATACATGCATTGAGAGAGAGATACATGCATTGAGAGAGAGATACATGCATTGAGAGAGAGATACATGCATTGAGAGAGATATGCATGCATTGAGAGAGAGATACATGCATTGAGAGAGAGATACATGCATTGAGAGAGAGATACATGCATTGAGAGAGAGATACATGCATTGAGAGAGAGATGCATGCATTGAGAGAGAGATATGCATGCATTGAGAGAGAGATACATGCATTGAGAGAGAGATACATGCATTGAGAGAGAGATACATGCATTGAGAGAGAGATACATGCATTGAGAGAGAGATACATGCATTGAGAGAGAGATACATGCATTGAGAGAGAGATACATGCATTGAGAGAGAGATACATGCATTGAGAGAGATATGCATGCATTGAGAGAGAGATGCATGCATTGAGAGAGAGATACATGCATTGAGAGAGAGATACATGCATTGAGAGAGAGATGCATGCATTGAGAGAGATATGCATGCATTGAGAGAGAGATGCATGCATTGAGAGAGAAATGCATGCATTGAGAGAGAGATGCATGCATTGAGAGAGAGATGCATTGAGAGAGAGATGCATGCATTGAGAGAGAGATGCATGCATTGAGAGAGAGATGCATGCATTGAGAGAGAGATGCATGCATTGAGAGAGATATGCATGCATTGAGAGAGAGATGCATGCATTGAGAGAGAGAAATGCATGCATTGAGAGAGAGAGATGCATGCATTGAGAGAGAGAGATGCATTGAGAGAGAGATGCATGCATTGAGAGAGAGAAATACATGCATTGAGAGAGAGAGATGCATGCATTGAGAGAGAGATGCATGCATTGAGATAGAGAGAGATGCATGCATTGAGAGAGAGAGATGCATGCATTGAGAGAGAGATGCATGCATGTATTGAGAGATATGCATGCATTGAGAGGGAGATGCATGCATTGAGAGAGAGAGATGCATGCATTGAGATAGAGAGAGATGCATGCATGCATGCATTGAGAGAGAGATGCATGCATGTATTGAGAGATATCCATGCATTGAGAGAGAGAGGAAGAGAGAGATGCATGCATTGAGATAGAGAGATGCATGCATTGAGATAGAGAGATGCATACATTGAGAGAGATGCATGCATTGAGAGAGATACATGCATTGAGAGAGATGCATGCATTGAGAGAGAGAGATGCATGCATTGAGAGAGATGCATGCATTGAGAGAGATATGCTTGCATTGAGAGAGAGATGCATGCATTGAGAGAGAGAAATGTATGCATTGAGAGAGATGCATGCATTGAGAGAGAGAGATGCATGAATTGAGAGAGATGCATGCATTGAGAGAGAGAGATGCATGCATTGAGAGAGAGATGCATGCATGCATTGAGAGAGATATGCATGCATTGAGAGAGAGAGATGCATGAATTGAGAGAGAGATGCATTCATTGAGAGAGAGAGATATGCATGCATTGAGAGAGAGATGCATGGATTGAGAGAGAGAGATGCATGCATTGAGAGAGAGAGGGAGAGAGAGATGCATGCATTGAGAGAGAGAGATGCATGAATTGAGAGAGAGATGCATGCATTGAGAGAGAGATGCATGCATTGAGAGAGATGCATGCATTGAGAGGGAGACATATACATGCATAGAGAGAGATGCATGCATTGAGAGAGAGAGTGAGAGAGATATGCATGCATTGAGAGAGATGCATGCATTGAGAGAGAGAGATGCATGCATTGAGAGAGAGAGATACATGCATTGAGAGAGAGATGCATGCATTGAGAGAGAGAGAGATACATGCATTGAGAGAGAGAGAGATACATGCATTGAGAGAGAGAGATGCATGCATTGAGAGAGAGATGCATGCATTGAGAGAGAGATGCATGCATTGAGAGAGATGCATGCATTGAGTGAGAGAGAGATGCATGCATTGAGAGAGAGAGATGCATGCATTGAGAGAGAGATGCATGCATTGAGAGAGAGAGAGTGAGAGAGATGCATGCATTGAGAGAGAGATGCATGCATTGAGAGAGAGAGAGAGAGAGAGAGATATGCATGCATGCATTGAGAGAGATATGCATGCATGCATGTATTGAGCGATATCCATGCATTGAGAGAGAGAGGAAGAGAGAGATGCATATATTGAGATAGAGAGATGCATGCATAGAAATAAAGAGATGCATGCATTGAGAGAGAGAGATGCATGCATTGAGAGAGAGATACATGCATAGAAATAAAGAGATGCATGCATTGAGAGAGAGATACATGCATTGAGAGAGAGATACATGCATTGAGAGAGAGATACATGCATTGAGAGAGAGATGCATGCATTGAGAGAGAGATACATGCATTGAGAGAGATATGCATGCATTGAGAGAGAGATGCATGCATTGAGAGAGAGATACATGCATTGAGAGAGAGATACATGCATTGAGAGAGAGATGCATGCATTGAGAGAGATATGCATGCATTGAGAGAGAGATGCATGCATTGAGAGAGAGAAATGCATGCATTGAGAGAGAGAGATGCATGCATTGAGAGAGAGATGCATTGAGAGAGAGATGCATGCATTGAGAGAGAGAGATGCATGCATTGAGAGAGAGAGATGCATTGAGAGAGAGATGCATGCATTGAGAGAGAGAAATACATGCATTGAGAGAGAGAGATGCATGCATTGAGATAGAGAGAGATGCATGCATTGAGAGAGAGAGATGCATGCATGCATGCATTGAGAGAGAGATGCATGCATGTATTGAGAGATATGCATGCATTGAGAGAGAGATGCATGCATTGAGAGAGAGAGATGCATGCATTGAGATAGAGAGAGATGCATGCATTGAGAGAGAGAGATGCATGCATGCATGCATTGAGAGAGAGATGCATGCATGTATTGAGAGATATCCATGCATTGAGAGAGAGAGGAAGAGAGAGATGCATGCATTGAGATAGAGAGATGCATGCATTGAGATAGAGAGATGCATACATTGAGAGAGATGCATGCATTGAGAGAGATGCATGCATTGAGAGAGATATGCTTGCATTGAGAGAGAGATGCATGCATTGAGAGAGAGAAATGTATGCATTGAGAGAGAGATGCATGCATTGAGAGAGAGAGATGCATTAATTGAGAGAGAGATGCATGCATTGAGAGAGAGAGATGCATGCATGCATTGAGAGAGATATGCATGCATTGAGAGAGAGAGATGCATGAATTGAGAGAGAGATGCATTCATTGAGAGAGAGAGAGATATGCATGCATTGAGAGAGAGATGCATGGATTGAGAGAGAGAGATGCATGCATTGAGAGAGAGAGGGAGAGAGATATGCATGCATTGAGAGAGAGAGATACATGCATTGAGAGAGAGAGAGAGAGAGAGAGATATGCATGCATTGAGAGAGAGATGCATGCATTGAGAGAGAGAGGGAGAGATA
>JBBPBX010077481.1:0-16859 GCA_038048925.1 Garcialebias charrua
TTGTCTCGCGAGTCGCTAATGCTAGCAGCCCCTAGCAAGTCAGCGTCACGGACAGCATGGCTTCGCCGGATGAAGTTGCTATAGAAGACGCCCCAACTACTGATGGAGGGTCCCGGTGCCGCAGACGCCTCTACATTGATGGAGGGTCCCGGCGCTGCCGACGCTGCCCCGGATGTAAAGACACACTTGTGTAAACACCGGTGTGACCGGTGTTGCCAGATAGAGTCCCACCCACCCAAAGCACTCTTTACCCGCAAAAGTCAGAAGGAAAATTGCGGTGAACCGCCCAATCTGGCAACACTGGTGAGTGACGGCTGCAGATTCAGTGCTGATGCGGATATTTATGTTCAATTTTTGGAAAGTCCTGCGTGAATATCTATTTTTTTTTAAACAAAGTTGAACGTTCTAAGGTCTAAGGAGATTCAATCAGTAAAATGAAGACATCAGTTGAGTTTGTAATACATGTTAAAACAGAATAAAAGCCTTTTTGCGGCATAAAACCGATCTTTGAAGTTTTCTTGAACTAATATTAAAATCTCGTCTCGTTCTCGCGAACTCTGTACAGTAATTTGTCTCGTCTCGTCTCGAGTTTTGTGCATCGTTACACCCCTACCATTTAGCGCTTTAAAAGCAAATAAAATAATTTTTAAATGAATCCTGGAATGTATGGGCAGCCAGTGCAGGGAGGCTAAAACAGGAGAAATGTGGTCAAACTTTCGTGTGCCAGTTAAAAGTCGTGCAGCAGCGTTCTGTACCCTCTGAAGCTGAGAGATACGTGAATCACTGTTTCCTATACAGAGTGCATTACAGTATAGGTGCAGCATCCGCAGTGAAGCGGGCGCTGTACCGGTCTGTCGTGGTGAAGAGAGAGCTGAGTCGAAAGGCAAAGCTCTCAATTTACCGATCGATCTACGTTCCCACCCTCATCTATGGTCATGAGCTTTGGGTTGTGACCGAAAGAACGAGATCTCGGATACAAGCGGCTGAAATGAGTTTTCTCCGCAGGGTGTCTGGACTCTCCCTTAGAGATAGGGTGAGAAGCTCAGTCATCCGGGAGGGACTCGGAGTAGAGCCGCTGCTTCTCCACATCGAGAGGAGCCAGTTGAGGTGGCTCGGGCATCTGGTTAGGATGCCTCCTGGACGCCTCCCTGGTGAGGTGTTCCGGGCATGTCCCACCGGGAGGAGGCCCAGAGGAAGACCCAGGACACGCTGGAGGGACTATGTTTCTCGGCTGGCCTGGGAACGCCTTGGGATTCCCCCAGAGGAGCTGCTCCAAGTGGCTGGGGAGAGGGAAGTCTGGGCCTCCCTACTTAGGCTGCTACCCCCGCGACCCGACCCCGGATAAGCGGACGAAAATGGATGGATGGATGGATGTCCTGGATGACTGAGAATCTTCACCAGCATATTTTTGGTCACTGTAAACTGTTCTGGGTTACTGAAAATAAAAATACTTATTTTTTTTAAGATTTAGCTGAGATTGTGTTTGTCACTGTCAATGAAGCACTGTTGGGGGAAAAAAACTGAATTATTGAGTTTATAAATCATCAAATCCAGATTCACATAATTTTATGTTTTCATGGCAAAAACTGTCCATACTATCATGTTATTGTAATATTTATTAGGAGTATATGTGGTCTTATCTATGAAAACTTTATTATTCTGTAATTGTATGTAAATGCAAGAGCTATTAACTATGAATAGAGCAAAGTAAAATAACTTTGAAAGCAATGAGCAAAGCAGAATCAATGGAATAAAAACAAATGGGTTAAGTAATAAATATAGCTGGATTACAACCAAATGCCAAAAACAATTAGTTGACAGGATTCATCAGGCTGTATGGATAAACGTAACAAAACATCATCAGCAAAAGTGAACAAATTCATCATGTGCTGTCTAAAATTGTCTAAGGGAAGCAAATTTAAAGTCCGAACACTGAACCCTGCAAAACACCTTGGCAAACCCTGGTGTGGGAAGCAAATGATTTTAAAGTGTTTAGACCTCACTAATATAAATTGTAAACACAAATGATGCAACTGACAAAATAAATCATTTTAAATAATATGTTTGTACCTTTCTACTTTTAGTTTGTATTTCTGTTCATTGGCTACTACTGTACACCATCCATTGTGTACAATGTTTAAAATATCTTAAATTACCAGATCACCTCAGTCTTTTCTCCCCAGTTTTAACCATCTCTTGTCTTCCCAGACCCACCAGAGACAGTGAGGATGATGACGATGATGATAGAAAGGGAAAAGGCTGCACTCTACAGGTAATAAACCTAACTGGATTCCATGACAGTTTTAAACCAGTTTTTAATCATGTTTTAATTGTCATGACCCCTGAAAAAAGGGGCATTGAGGAGCCGTCCCACTACAAAATCAGATGGCATTATATACTATTATTTACCAAGATGGGTTAATATAAACTAAAGTACTTTATGGGATACATGTAAACATATCCCTCTTCTTTACCTTTCAGTACCAGTATGCACTGGTGCGAGTCCTCACCTATTTTGTCGCAGAGCCGTCAGACCCTGGAGGAGAAATGGTCTACATGTTGGGTCCTGACTGGCAAGCTGATATTACTCCTTTGGTCGCAGACCAGTTAAAGGTAGGGATAGCAAATCCATCTAAATTTTGCATAAAGACATTGGTTCTAATTTGTCGTTCCTGTGTAGAAATATTTATTCATGTGATAATAAATTTCAAACTGCATTTGTTTGTAACAACAGACTTATTTTTTTCACTGACTGCTGTTTTTGTTTTTTTTTGCTCCACAGTTAGAAGATCCTCGCATCGCCAGACTAGTAGAAGGACATATCCTAATCGGACGGGACCTTGGCATCACCACTATACAAGTACACCTTCTTTAATACCCTAAAAACAAGACCCGGTCTCATATCTTTATTTTTAAGACCTGACTGACTATTGTACTTTTCGCTGTACACATCGCACTGCCGTATAAGTCGTATCAGTCTAAGTATATCTACTAAAGTGGAAAAAGCATAAATATGTCACTTCACCATATAAGTCGCATCTATCGTGTAACCGCTGATCATCCGGAAATATGGGCTGGTGTTGTGCCAAAAATTGATAGGCTGCCAAATGGCGGCCGTGGGAGCGTGGCGGGAGGACGTTAACAATAATTTAATAAGATTAACTCTTAAAAACAATTATTTGTTTGCTCAAAATTATAACAAAGGTGTGTCTCAGTTGAACTTTTCCTTAATAAATGCACTTTGACGGTCAAATCAGCTGCATTTCAGAAATTGATTCCTTGCAGAGGGAGGACTCTTTGTGCATTTCCTTTAAATTTAATAAGATAACCACTTTAAAACAATTGTTTGTTTGTTCGACATTACTGTATATTAAAGGTGTGTCTCAGTTGAACTTTTACTTAATAAATGCACTTTAATGGTCAAATCAGCTGCATTTCACCTGGGCGGCACGGCAGAATGCAGCTGATTTGATGTTTGCTCCAGGAGTTCCTGAGTGAGATGATGATTGCTCTGTGTGGCAAGCCAAGTGTCTCATTAATAGCCACTTTTACCTATTAATGAGAAACTTGGCTTTCCATAAGGCTCGAGGGCCCTCTAGCAGCTGAAAATGGTAGTGTTCAAATTTTTTTTTGTCAGAATGAATGAAATTGTCAGATCTCAGCCAAAAATTGGATTATAAATGTGTGGGGGGAAGATATATTAGTCGTTTTTGTGCATAAGTCGCAGGACTTGCAAATTTATGCAAAAAGGTGTGACTTATATAGTGAAAAATACAGTAATTGTATAATTCTAATGCATAAAAAAGTTTTCTTTGGTGTTGCGCTTCAGCTTAAAATGTCCCTCTATATTTGTTCATTATCAGACACATAATTTCACACTGCAAACACATAATATACATCGCTTTTGTAACAAGCCTAGAAAGAGTCAGTTGAAAATTTCTGATTATGTCAAGCACGGTATAATTTGGTACTTCACATTGCAGCACTAAGCACTCAGGTGACATAAACACCATCCTTTTTTTTCTCGTCCTTTATTGTAACAAAAAGCCTCCCCTGCTGCCTCGTTACACAATTAACCATAATTAACTATTGGGGATTTGGTCTTCATGTCTTGGTGTGATGTTCAGCAATTATACACATACAGACAGAAAACACATTTGCGCGTTTGCTGAATTCCAATGAGTCTAACGTTACAGAATAAACAATCTGTGGCTGTTTTACGCACATTATTGTTACACCACACAGCTGAAACTTAACCACCTCGTTTGCTACATTTGAGTACAATCTTTAATACTCTGTCCAGTTATTATATCAGAATGTTTTTAATTAATTAAAGTCACTATTTAACTGCATTGTCTTACATCACAGTTCTGAAACACGTGTGTGTGTTCGTTAAATAGGTTGGTGCTGAATTCAGTTTGAGGAATTGTGGGGATTTTTGGAAACAGCTGAGTGTGTGTTAAGCATCAGCTCAACTTGGGATATAGACACATACACATGTAGAAATGTACACTCACAGGCAGCTACACACTGTTTCAGAGCCAGGAGTGAGAATTTACCCAGCATTCCCTCTTAGATGCCAGAGTCGACAGCCACCATTTGATAGTTTGACATTTTAATTTTAGCCCCCAGCTCAGTCTCCCCAAACCCCAATTCTTACATCGCTGCCCATCGCTCTTTCTTTATTCCCCCACCCCTCAGTCCTTCCCCCCTCACCCTCTCATTCTCAGTCCTGAAGAGCAATTTCAAGGATGTCAATCATTTATTTTATTTTATTTTATTCCCCCTTGGTGAGGGTAGGATCGAGTTTGACACTGTGACATGTTCACTGAGAGATTTTCTTTGTACACCAATCAGATCTGCCTGTCCTCATGTCACCAGCCAGAGGAGTACACTACAACACAAGCATCCTTATCTGTGTCACTCTGTCTTGTGCTCTCTCTCTCTCTCCCTCTCTTTCTGCACCCCCCAATCTCTTTCTTGCTCCTTCTTTCTGGCCTTTCTCACATTCGGGCGCCTCAATTTGTCATTGTATCTCCACTTCTGGCACCTGTTTTTATTACCCTCACGTTCTCCCCAGTTACTTGTCTTCTCTATTCATCCACTTACGTTTAGTGTGTATTTTATTCTATTGGCTATGAGATCGGTGAATACTGATATTATGAAGCACAGCTTAGAGTGCATACAGTTCATACATGTTGATTTGTGTCTCCTTTACCTTTTTTATTTAAAGTGTGTAATTGCTCAGTAAGAAATGACAGAAACTCTGTCCTCAAATTAGCAACAGCTTTACCTCGACTAATTTTTCTTCACTTGAGACTATAACATGTATGGTGGAATAATGACTACTGGGAATTGTCACTGTCAGTTTATTCTAAGCACCAAAGATGTAATGATGAAAGCTTTGTCATCATTTTAGGGAAGTGATCATAGACAGTTAGAATGAATAAATGATTCCTGATGAATGGTGTGACCAAATTCAATTCAACCTTTATTTATACAGGTTAGTCTAATTGATCCTCGAGGACTCATTTACAAGAGATACGTGTTTTAAACAAGGAACACAAATTAATACAGTAGAGAATCATAAAAAAAGCTTATAAAATGAAAAATAAATTTAATAAATGATATGAAAAAAAAAAACAGTTACATTAAAGCAGTCATGGATATTCTACGGCTCGGCCCGTTGGGCTTTTAATTGGTCTGCTGAGCATGTCCAAATTATACATAAAAAAATGCATTTAATAAGAATAAACAAAATAATAATATTAATGTAAAACTACTAATTTCTTACTGATTTATGTTGCTATTTATTCAAGTTTTTGCATATTTACTATTTTTTGCTATAAAATGCATGTTTATTTTATCTTTTGTTTTAGGTTCTTTCTCCCTTGTCTGACTCAATATTGGCTGAGAAGACTGTGACAGTACTGGACGATAAGGTACAAGAACACTCTACATGTTTTTTGTTCACCCAAGTCAAAATAACTAATTTTATTGTCACTTTATTGCAGTCTCCAAACAAAGTCAGCGGTGTTTTAAGTGACACTGTTCATTCCAGGAGACATTTCTGAGCTTAATAGCATTTGTTAACAGCCATTTATAGGGAGCACAGAAAAGACAAAGTATTTTTTTGTTGTTGTTTCTTTAAATACCATATGTATTTCTTTAGGTAACAATCACAGACCTAGGAGTCCAGCTGGTTGCATCTTTGTCTCTCAGTATGACAGCAAGTCCTGGAAATTACCAGGCTATACAGCTCACCACTGCAGCTGCAGATGTGCTACACACACCTAAACAGGTAAGGAAAACACTTAGTTCTAAAGAAAACAGTAACATAACTAAAGTTAATTGATTTATAGCATCAGACTTAAATATGGCTTTCATTCTTACTAAATTCACTCCAATGTCATAACATATTGCCAACACTGGGAGGCATTCTTTGTTTGCAATACTCTTTATCTTTTCACTTTTGTTTAAAACAGCTGAATGTTGATAATTGCAATATAATTTGTTAACACAAGTAAAACACCACAATTGCACTGTTTCTAATGTCTTAACAGCTTTATTCAGCTGGTTCTAGGGACTAGAGTGCACCACACCACATCACTCAATTTCCATTGTCTAATGATGCGCTTATTTTGTCTGCATAACTTTAATAACATCCACATATACAGTGAATTTGGAATCATAGTACACTAAATAACCCTTGAGTTACAAAAATCCCAAATAAGATCTTACATTAACCGGTCCTAGATCTCACACTAGCACAAACAACAAACTAAGCTTTCACAAACAAAAGTTAGTTTTTTCCCTCCAATAATTATTTCACTTATTTATAAACAAAACAAAAAATCATACAAAACATTTTAATTGAAATAGGGAGTGAGAACACAAAGAAATCAAGGGGGGGGGGGGAAAGTGTGTGCTTTGTAGTTGAAGCTTACATGTAAAAGGTTTCCATGAATGTAGGTGGGTACGATGGAAGTGTAGGTGTGTCTCTTTTTTAAATCTTTTTTCACAGTGCAACAACATGCTATTTTGTGCAGTCATGTTGAAGACCGGCTAAAACTATGAATAAATTCCAAGCTTCATCTAATCTAAAATAATACAAATGATAAAAGAGCTTAATGCTTTCAAATCTAGAAGAATATTACCCTATACCATTACCATACCATACCATTTTATTTATAAAGCACTTTAAACAGGAACAAGTCCACACCAAAGTGCTGGACAAACAAACACGCAACAGGCAACACAGACAATGAAGTACAACACGAAAAACATAAAAACATTGCAGATCATAAATCAAACGATCCAATACAAATCAGCTGGCATTGAAAGCAATGGAGTAGTAGTGAGTTTTTAACCGGGATTTGAAAACCGAGAGGGAGGGGGCCTGTTTGATGAGCAGCGGCAACTCGTTCCAGAGTATATAGTATATACAGAGTATATACAGAGAATATTGCTGTTGTAATCTACTCTTTTAGGTTAACAAATGTCAAAATTCTTGTCATAGTTGTGTTTTATTCATAAAAAGTCACTCCAACTTATTATAAATTTTTAGGTTTTGTTGCAGCCCAAGCAATCCTAACATCTTATGAAGTTAACAGGAAATCATAATTCTTGTCTTGTTGTTATTTGTTTGCAAAAAGGCTCTAAGTTGAACTTACTTTGGTCAGTTTAGAGCTTTTTGACAAACGGCTGCTTCTGGCTACAAAAGCAATGAGAGTTATGAGACAATTTACATTTTGATAAAAAGCTACAACTTGGAAATGCTCATCACTGGCCACATTTTCCTTCAGATCTAATATATTCAAAAGTTTGGTCCTAAACTATGACTGAAAAGACCTTGTGCTTGTAATCAAAATTAAATAAGCTCTCCCAAAAAAAATACTAGTAATAAGTTTGTAGCGCTTAATACAGAACAATTTCTTACAAAGTTTGCGGAGATATTAGTGTTTTATCACACACAAAAGTCATTCCAGCCAACCAGAGTTTGATTTTAGACTAATCTCTGTCAATTCATTCAACCTTTATTCATACAGGTTAGTCCCATTGAGCCTTGGGGACTCATTTACAAGAGAAACTCATTTACAAGAGGCTCTCCTTCACACTGAAGACAGGGTGAAGGAGAGCCCTCTTCTCAGAAACCTAATTGGGTTTATAATAACTGGAATCTGCTTTTTGGAGTCGGTGGAAATCTGGATTGTAGACAAATTCGGAAATGCCAGCAGCTGTTTAAGATGCCTGGAATGTGTGTGCTGGGCTTGGCAACACTCAACGCGATGTGCGAACTATGTGGACCTGTAACAGAGCTGAGCAGGCAGGACTGTGGAACTTTGTGGCAATCTTAAGGGACGGTTGGAAGGAAGAGATCTTGGAGAAGTTGTAAGCCCGACTTCGGCAGAATGACCATGGATCTGGCTGTTTGGATTCACCATTGAGTGTTCCAGCAGAACTGAAGGCAGACTTGTCAGTAGAGCCTGCCTGCCTGAAACAATTGTTGTTCATCTGAATTTGGCCTCCCTGCTGGCCTTGGATAGGCCAACTTATCTCAAATGTATCCTGGAGGATGTAAACTAAAAAGCTCTGCCTGCCCCCACCCCCTCCCGAGGACCTCTGTCCATCTTATCAGAACTTTGGAACTTTCTGGAGTGTCCATGGACATCTCACCATCTCTGTTGACCTCCTAAGCATAAATATATTACGATGTCATTAGCCGTGTTTCCATCAAGGTTTCTAGATGCGCATTTTGAAATATCGCATCAGAAAAGCTGAATGGAAACGGCACAATTCGAATTAACTTCCTCTAATTTGCAAAAAAGTTGACACGCTCGCTTGAGGTGGTATTTGGGTTCTTCGAATCAGAACCGATGCGCAAAACGAAAGATGGAAACAGATTTGCCGACTCAGTTCTGTTGTAGCGAACATTCACGTCACATGACTTCGTCTCCGGACAACATGTAACATCGCTAAAACTAGTTGGCATGACAGAATAAATACAACTTGCCCGATAGCAACACATACCTGAAATATTCTCTCCATTTTGCCGAGATGTGTGGTCGGGTCCTGTTTTCAACCGCTACTTCCTGTTTACTGTAGACATGCGTAACGCTGACGTCTGACGTAATGACGCTGACGTCTGACGTAATGCCGCTTTGCGTGGCCTGGTGGATGCGCTTCAAGCCAGTCAATGGAAACACTTCTGAGTCGCATTAATTTTTATTTACATTTTTGCGAAATTTCAAAAATTCGCTCAAAATTCGAATTGAAAATAGATGGAAACACGGTTACAGTATGTCGCTGTGTTGCAATGTATTTTTCCATCTTTTACACTGTGCCCCAGCCAGGACATGGTGTGAGACATGATGTTTTTTAACTTCCTCCACCCTCGTGTTCTCTTTTCCTCATCTACTCTGTATGTTGTATGTAACAGGTCTCTCTTGTAAATGAGTCCCCCTGAGGCTCAATGGGAACTAACCTGTATAAATAAAGGTTGACTGACTGACTGAATGAATGAATGAATGAATGAATGAATGAATGAATGAATGAATGAATGAATGCAGTTACTGTAACCATTTTATTTGTTTTTAATTCAGGAAGCTGGGTTCAGTGCATGGATCCACTATAGTGATGGCTCAGTGACACCTCTTAATATTTATGATCCGAAGGACTTCCTCCTTTTAGCTGTCTCACTGGATGAGAGTGTCATCTCTATAACCAGTCAGGTTGTGACCACCAATTATCATAATTCTAAAAATCAAATTATGATAAATGCATAATATATACAGAATAAAAAACAATTTGAGTGAAGCATAACTAAACCTGGTTTGTTCATTATTGTATTATCATTTAGGAGCAGCATTGGCCAATTATAGTTGCAGAGGGTGATGGACAAGGTTCGTTGGTTCATGTCGCTATGGTCATCTCCGAGACTTGTCAGAAATCCAAACGGAAGAGTGTGCTGGCATCTGGAGTTGGTTATGTGGCTGTTAAGTTTGGAGCAAATAGTGAAGATAAAGGTGGACCAGAGGATGGTGGAGGATTGGACAATAGCACCAACGGACAAAGGACAAAGGATGGAGGAGAGTGGAAGTCCAACAGTGCTGCTGTGGACAGAGAGGAAGGAGCTATGAAGAAGGTAAGAGTTTAATTAGGAATGTTAAATTATCAGTTTGTTTTAATAAATAATATACAAAATATTGTTTTGTAGAGTTTTAGATATGCGGGTATAGTTAAAAAAAAAAAGTTTATAACAGGCTGACCCATTCTTCTCGTTCACCACTTTTACCCCACATTTATTTGACATGTTTAAAGTCACTTCTGGTATATGCAGTAGATAGATTAATTTGTGTTAACAAACTTCACTAAATTAGATATCAATAAATTTCTGTTTATGCAATATTATCATGTAATTACATTTTTCAGGTTGGCACAACAAACAAAAGCAGAGTGATCCACCTTGCTTCAGGTGGAAAAGCTGGCAGCAGCCGAGGCAGTGGTCCCAACCAGCAAGGGGACTATAGTAGCCACCCTGCACAGGTGGAGGTACCAGGAACTGTGAACAGTGAGCTGACTCAGACCACAAGAGGCCTGTCAGATCTGGAGATTGGGATGTATGCCCTTCTGGGAGTATTCTGCCTGGCAATAATGGTCTTCCTCATCAACTGTATCAGCTTTGCTTTCAGGTAAATAGGTAACAACTCTTATTCAAGCTAGGAAGTTAAACCCAGCACTTGCTACCTTTGAATTAAAGGTTCTGTGCAGTTCATCATATGAAAGGATCTACGGGTCTACAAACCTGAGTTTTTTGTTGTTTTTTTACAAGCCAAATGTATTAATTTTTTTCAGTTTCTATTGCAATTTTTGGTTGGTTAAAATATTTCATCCATTGAGCTCAAACTGATTTGTTGTTTTCTTATGCAAAATTATAAAGTAGTTCAACTAGTTGCAAAATAAATATTTTTATTTAACTACAACAGACATCTTTTGATTCTTAAAAAGTTTAAGTTAGCCTATTCTCCACAAGGTATAAAGAAGTCTGCTCTAGCTGATATGAAACCTTTTTGGCATGGACATTCCATATTCCACAAGAAACTGCAGCACAGAACTCATGTGAAGTTATTTCTTCTGGGGTCTCCACTCTTCCACTACTGTACAGATTTTT
The DNA here is from genome assembly GCA_038048925.1 of Garcialebias charrua. Classification (NCBI taxonomy): domain Eukaryota; kingdom Metazoa; phylum Chordata; class Actinopteri; order Cyprinodontiformes; family Rivulidae; genus Garcialebias; species Garcialebias charrua. The sequence goes on from JBBPBX010077481.1 coordinate 11,171, forward strand.
GATCCCTTTACCAAGATCAGACTTTTTAATATGGAGACTGAGACAGTAAATGTAATTTGGCATTTGGAAAATTGTCATGACAGGACTGCAATAATTTCCAACAGATAAGGTAAGAAAATATAAGATAACATAAGATAAACTCTATTGTCTACCACAACTGTGGCAAAAATTCTCCTGGATACGCACATTTTACAACATACGCACACAAGAACAAAAAATAATGAAAATCACATTTTCACCATTAATTTATGTTTATGTTTATTAAATTTGTTCTTTTTTTTTTTTTTTTTTTTTTTTACAAAAAACACAATACAAGACAATCCCATAAATGATAACGTACAATTATTTATAAAAAAATGAAAGGTTGCAGATAGAAGAAAAAATCTTATTATATCTGCCCCTTTTTTCAAACAATCAGTTTAAACAACAATAATCTTCCAGTAACAGTACAAAATGAATAACTCTTTCTAATTTCCTAACTAATACAATACACATTACACTATTTCATATATATATTTTTAACAATTTACCACCATTAAGCAGTCAGTTGCACTTTGTTTAAAAACATTACTTAAGATAAGAAAGTTCATGCTCAATAATCCAGGTATCAAATCCGATAATTCTCAATCAGGTCATCTGGACAGTTTCTTTTTAGTAGAAACATTTCACCCTCACTCCAGAGGGCTTCATCAGTCAGAGTAGTTCCAGCACACTGTTCCCCCACCAAGCCGTAAACAACTTAATCGGACCAACCAGTTTGCTGGAGCCAAGATGGAGGCCGTCCTGTCCCTCGTCGACTCCTCCCAGGCAGGTAGCCACAGCCAAAGTGGTTCAAGACAGATGACCTGATTGAGAATTATCAGATTTGATACCTGGATTACTGAGCATGAACTTTCTTGTCTTGAACCACTTTGGCTGTGGCTGCCTGCCTGGGAGGAGTCAACGAGGGACAGGACGGCCTCCAGTAACCATCTTGGCTCCAGCAAACTGGTTGGTCCACTTAAGTTGTTTTCGGCTTGGTGGGGGAACAGTGTGCTGGAACTACTCTGACTGATGAAGCCCTTTGGAGTGAGGGTGAAACATTTCTACTAAAAATAATTTGTCCAGATGACCTGATTGAGAATTATCGGATTACTTAAGATGTTACAAATGATTTTTTATAGATATTCTTCCAGGTCAGTGGGACTGTGTAGCCTTTTTGATGGAGGCATGTGAGGGCTCCTCAGTGAGCAGGGTGGCTTTTTTGATCAAAGTGCACAATAATGAGCGACCATAGGAAACGTACTCCTATGCTGCTTGGCTGAGGCGTACTCCCTCCCGGCCAGCAAAGCCACAGTGGGTTGCTTGTGTCTCCATGTTTTCTGTCATGAACAACAAAAAAAGAAGCCATTTCCATTCATGAGTTCTTTATGCCTTTAATATTCATTTGACTAACTTTTACATTGCTGTTACATTTGCCATTTGTAAAGATGGCTGTATTTTCCACCCTTGGCCAGCTGTTCTTCAGCGGAGCAGTTCAAGCAAAAATGAGAGAATTGTCGTTTTTCCTAATTTATCTATAAACACACCCTCAACAAAGTTCTGACCAATCCCTCATTACTTGACACATTCCCCTTTGAGGAAAAGTTCTGCCTGGACCTTGTCCACAGAATGGGCTCCTGGAGCTCTTGCTAGAACAAAGTGATGTATTTTTGTCACACAACTAGGTCAACAAGAGCATATTTCTTCACTTGTCATGAAGTATGAATCTTGCTTTGTCTGATTTTTAAAAGAGAACACAGAATAAGAAAATAATGTGTCATTGATGCCTAACTTTTTTTTTTTTTTTAAATCTACAGATATCGTCACAAGCAGGTTCCTGTACTAGAGGCAGGAGGCAACATGAACCATGCCCATGACTGGGTGTGGCTTGGCAATGAGGCTGACCTTTTAGCTGACCACACTGACCAATGTCAGGGTGGACTGCCTGATGAATGCACCACCATTATTGATCGAAATGGAGGATACGAAGAGAACAAGTACCTGCTGAATGGTGCTGGAAACAATTTGGTGATGGGTGTAGGCACGGGCATGGGCAAGATTAGTGGGAGTGGTGGCACAGGTGGACTTCGGGGAGTCACCCATGGACAAACCTTGCCAAGATCTGTCCCACAACCTCATCAGTGCCTTTCAGCAATCACTTCCAGTGGAAAGGACACTACTGGTCAAACAGAGCATTTGAATAATTCTCCCAGAGCCACAGCTGCAGTTGCAGCTGCCAAACGCAAACGTGTCAAATTCACATCTTTTGCCACTGTTTTACCCACAGATAATTCATGTGGGGGTGGAGCATACACCAACTCCTCAGTCCTTGTGACCAATAGTAATGAGGATGACATCAAATGGGTGTGCCAGGATATGGACCTGGGTCGGTCTGAAATCAGAACCTACATGGAGAGGCTACAAGACAATCTGTGACCGATATGAGTAAGCCTTAAAAAAGAAGTGGCAGTGGATGAGTGCAAAAGGAAGAACAGGCAATGAGTACAATTCACCTGTAATGCCTTTGCAGCGGATTAATGGAGGGACTAAGGGAGCAAGACGGGAGCAGTAAAAAGAAAACAAAGTGTCCTAACGATGTCGGAAGATTTTCAGAAAGACAGTACTGGGGTTGCTTATGTTCAGCGTCTGTTTGGACATAAGGAAAGCATAAAGTCACCACTGACTCACACTAAAAGTGATGGTAGCAAACAATAACTGACATTATGGATTTGTTTTTGTGTTACTTATTGACATTAGTGTAAAAAAAAAAATCAATAATTGCCACTATAGGTTCTGAATGTTTACGTTCAGAAAACAAGCTAACCACTGTATTCATGCATAATAAATTCAGGGTAAAGTACTGGACAAACTTTTTCATGCCACAATACATTTGAACAAGATGTTGAGAAACCTTTATCTTGTATTGACTTCACAAGTCTTTTTAACTTATTATTTATTGCCAATTTTGGCTTTGGTTATGGAATAATTATGCATTTAATTTCAAATTTTAAAAGTTTCATTTATTTACCAGGTCTCACAAGGAATCATTGAATTTGTTTGAAATGATTATCAAAGATGCGGTCTTTGATCTGTTATGTGACCCATTTTCTTTTGGTGTTGCTCATGAGTATAATGTGAAATGTAAAAGAAATATATATTTGAAGTATTCAACTAGAAATTCAGTCATTTTGCAGTCAGTAGTGGGAAATAATCAGCCCTGAATTCAAGCAATTGTGCTATTTCTTCAAACAGTGCTGAGAGTTTGAAGATGACGTGTCATTAAAAGACTTTCTCCCTCAGATCCAGGACAGAGGTTTTTACTCTTGCACAAATACAAATAGGAAAAGACACTAGCCATTTTTAAGGCTTAATTTCCTGAACTTTGCAGACATAACGTCTTTTTCGTTGTATTAGAACCAATCCTGAAATCCGCTCCCGGCTTGTCTGCGACTAAACAGTGGTGCAGCACAATGACAGCCTGTAAATGACAAGGGGGGACGCTGAGATGTGTCATGTAAAAAGAAAGCAGCTCGGACATAAAACTCTGCCTGAAAACTTTGTAATGGGAATTTTTGAAAAAATATGAATATATATTAAAAAAAACATACCTATAGGCAACAAGACAGACATATTAGAAGTATATGGAGCTACCAGGAAATAATGACCTTGTGAAATGATTATCTACCAATATGAGTTCTAAAAATAATATGGGTTCACAAAACATCCTTGAAAACATTTTTTTCCCTTTTGTTTATACTTTTGATAATATGTTTTCATTGTTTATCTTTTTACTTTAGAAAAAAACATTAAATTGTAGCTTTTTTCCCCACAGGCTTAAGATTTAATAGGATTATTTTTAGATATTTTTTCTATTTATTTAAACTGACATTTGAAGGGGTGATACAAAATATAGAAAGTCCCAGGACAAGTACTGAAAATGACCAATCTGCTGGTAAATGATAGCACATAAAATAATGGATGAAAAGACGGAGCGGGCAGAGGTTGCCTCACCTTCGTTAAGCTCAGGTGACCAGTCATGATAAACTGACAATAAAAAGGGGGACTATAAGATTAATAAGATTGCAATATTTATTTATAAGTGTGTTATTGTTTCAGAGTACACTGTATGTTGTAAATAAATAAACATGCTTCGAAGTGCTTGTGAATAAGATTACAGGTCACTTACTAACATGGTGATGTTTTGTGCATTTTACTGTGCGAACATGGTACAAAACTCTACAGTGCCACAACAATGTGAAAGTGATCTCACGTTTCTTTTACGAAAGCTGTTCCTGTGATTGTTTCAGGTACTGACTTAATTCTTGTCTCTGTACAAGGAAATAATCAGTTTCCTCCCTCAATGAGATGTAAAAATGAAGGCGATCCTTAAATGCATCACGATCAAAGTTGTTTTGTGAGTCTAAGATGTCCATTTAATGCAGAAAACTAAACCAAATGTTGAAATGTTTACCAGTTGGCTGGTCCAAAGAAAAACTAAGGTGGAATTTAAATTATTACACACACTTTGCATCTCTTCTTGGTAATCGAGAACAATTATATTATTTTGAAGACTGAGATCACAACCCAAGCTGTGTGAGATGAGAAGCAGCAGGATTTGTGGAAAATGAATAAAAGAGATGTTGGACTGATTCTGATAAAAGACGAGCTGAGTCTAACCAGGGCTGGGCGGCCCCCACAAAAGCAATAAATGTTTTGACTGATGACTACATTGTTTATTCTGGACACATTACTGTATTTAGTCTACCCCAGCATAATTACAAGTCTGCTGTGATTTTAAAAAATGGTATAGTAGTCCAATAATTTTAATTTTGTTGCAGCCAAAGGCATAACAGTGCTTTCAGATGAAAAAACTCTTGACAAAATGTTGGATTAATCACGTTTTACAGCCCTGCTCACTTGTTTAAAACATTTTATTTCTTAAACTGTTTTGAAAAATAGGTTTAGACAAGTTTGCAGGGTTCTTTAAGCTTTTTTTTTTTTTTTGGAGAAGAGATGGTCTTTTGTAATCAGTATGTCAGTGTGGGTCTATAATCAACTGCCTGCTCACTAATCTAATGCTGAGCTAAAACATGGTTCTGAAGACGAGGGTTGGATTGTGTCACAGTCCTAAACGTTTGGTCACAATTTTTTATTATTTAGTTCTACATGTAACATGTAAAAGTACAGTACTTTGGAAACGACTGACACATTAACGTGCATTTTAGTTCAAGTTCAAACTCTCCCAAATAAATATACAGTAGTCCCTCACTACTTCATGGTTCGTTTATTGTGCTATCGCAGTTTTTCAACATAAGATTGGACATGGCACACAATGGGTTGATTGATGGATGAGCCAAACGATCAGCATGGATTTTTATTTCAACTAAATTATTTTAAATAATATAGCATCTGTTACACATGTGTGTAGCCCAGAACTGCAGAAAAAGCTTCCTCCGGCACCTTTGTGAAGCTCATACTGCAGGATAAACTTCCTGCTGCAGCTGATCAGCTGTTCTCCGTGAGGAGTGAGCGTGGACAAGAGCGCTTGCAAGTGGCAAAGAGCAGCAGAGGCAGGGACCTGAAATCATGACATTCTGTACTTTTTCAGAGCGTTTAGAGTTTAGAAATATTGTTCAGAATATTGCAAGAGTGTGGGAAGGGTTTATAA
>JBBPBX010077483.1:0-16859 GCA_038048925.1 Garcialebias charrua
AAAACTGTCGCTGCCCCCCCTCCCCCCAGAGGTCTCTGTGTGCATTCAGATGGAGCCGAGCTGAGGCCATCTGCAGACTGTGCTTATCTGAAATGATTACTCACAGACTATCTCCCTGCTTGCCACCAAAATGCAACATGTCTTTGTCTTTATCCGTGCTGAGCTGGTAGAGTTTTTTGACTTTATCATAGAATGTCCTAAGACAAAATGTGATAGATTCTTTTTTGAATACCAATGATTATCCGACTGTATGTTCCATTTTTTCCATATCTGATTGTCTGGCGGCGCGATTTAATTATTGCTGCGGCTTTCCGTGCGTACGTCCCTCTTAGGATGGTGCGCGCGCCAATAGCACTGTTTTGTACCTTGGTGCAAATATGCCAATAAAGATATATTCTATTCTATTCTATTCTAAACTACACTTGAACCATAAAAACTACACCTTGACCAAAAAACTACAACTGGACCATAAAAACTACACTTGGACCATAGAAACTACACCTGGACCATAGAAACCATACCTGGACCATGAAAACTACACCTGGACCATAAAAACTACACTTGGACCATAGAAACCATACCTGGACCATGAAAACTACACCTGGACCATAGAAACCATACCTGGACCCTAAAAACTACACCTTGACCATAGAAACTATAGCCTGGTTAAAACCAGACCCTTGTCCTTCACTTCGCTTCGTACTAGGGTCTGGACTTTCTCCATTGAGAAACGATTCTTGCTGGAGGCGTGGCCTCTGCCTGAGGAACAAAACCATTGGAGAAAAATTTTGAACAGGGAAAAGCATTCTGCTCCCTCCCCCTCTGTGCTCTGCCGAACTTGACATCAGCTCCGCCTCCTGCTGCATTTTCTCTCGCTGCCTGCATATTCTGTGTTTATATGTTAATAAAACGTTTGAAAAATATAAAATAAAACCATGTAGCGCTGGTCCAGCACACCAGAAGACCAGAAAATATGCAGGGACTCGGGCAACAACGTAAAACCCGAGTTTTTTTCTCTCGTGACAACCTGAGGCACTTCCTTATTCTTTGCACTCAGCGGAGAGAGAGGAGGAGGAGGAGGAGGAGGAGGAGGGAGCGATCACTTGACTTTTGGCCAAAAAAACAAAAGAAAACTCCAGATAAGGGATTAAGAAGGGGAAATTAATACATTTGTGTCACATATAAAACAGTCCTGCATCGCTTTGAATGAGAACATGCGAATGCTCGCTGGCTGCGCGCTGGGACAGGTGGGGGCGTGGGTTAGGGGCCAAAAACTCCGCCCCTTCTGTTCTCTGATTGGTCCGGTCAAAAATCAGCCGGAGAAATCGTTGTCTATGGGAGAAGTCCCAGACTGAGCAGTGAAGGGAAATGAGAATTGAGCGGAGCTGTGCAGGAAGGCGAGGGCCAGGCTATCGAAACTACACCTGGACCATAGAAACTACACCTGGACCATAGAAACTACACCTTGAACATAGAAACTACACCTTACCATACCATACCATACCATTTTATTTATAAAGCACTTTAAACAGGAACAAGTCCACACCAAAGTGCTGGACAAACAAACACGCAACAGGCAACACAGACAATGAAGTACAACACGAAAAACATAAAAACATTGCAGATCATAAATCAAACGATCCAATACAAATCAGCTGGCATTGAAAGCGATGGAGTAGTAGTGAGTTTTTAACCGGGATTTGAAAACCGAGAGGGAGGGGGCCTGTTTGATGAGCAGCGGTAACTCGTTCCAGAGTCTTGGGCCTGCTACAGAGAACGCCCTGTCACCCCTGCGCTTAAGGCGAGTTTCTGGAACTATTAAGAGTACCTGATCCTCTGACCTCAAAGCACGTGGAGGGACATATGGGTGTATCAGATCCGAGAGATAGGCGGGGGCGAGACTGTTCAGCGATTTGTAGACATACATGAGAATTTTGAATTGGATTCGAAGATGAACCGGTAGCCAGTGAAGGGAGGCCAAGACTGGTGTAATGTGCTCTCTTTTGCGTGTGCTGGTTAGAAATCGGGCAGCTTGACCATAGAAACTACACTTGGACCATAGAAACTTCACCTTGACCATATAAACTACACCTTGACCATAGAAACTACACCTGGACCATAGAAACTACACCTTGACCATATAAACTACACCTTGACCATAGAAACTACACCTTGACCATAGAAACTACACTTGGAACATGGAAACTTCACCTTGACAATAGAAACTACACCTGGACCATAGAAACTACACCTGGACCATAGAAACTACACTTGGACCATAGAAACTACACTTACCATACCATTTTATTTATACACTTGGACCATAGAAACTACACCATGACAATATAAACTACAACTGGACCATAAAAACTACACTTGGACCATAGAAACTACACTTGAACCATAAAAACTACACCTTGACCATAAAAACTATAACTGGACCATAACAACTACACTTGGACCATGGAAACTACACCTGGACCATAGAAACCATACCTGGACCATAAAAACTACACCTGGACCCTAGAAACTACACCTGGACCATAGAAACTACACCTGGACCATAGAAACTACACTTGGACCATAGAAACTACACCTGACCATAGAAACTACACCTGGACCATAGAAACTACACCTGGACCATAGAAACTACACCTGGACCATAGAAACTACACCTGGACCATAGAAACTACACCTGGACCATAGAAACTACACCTGGACCATAGAAACTACACCTGGACCATAGAAACTACACCTGGACCATAGAAACTACACCTGGACCATAGAAACTACACCTGGACCATAGAAACTACACCTGGACCATAGAAACTACACCTGGACCATAGAAACTACACCTGGACCATAGAAACTACACCTGGACCATAGAAACTACACCTTGACCATAGAAACTACACCTTGACCATAGAAACTACACCTTGACCATAGAAACTACACATGGAAACTTCACCTTGACAATAGAAACTACACCTGGACCATAGAAACGACACCTGGACCATAGAAACTACACTTGGACCATAGAAACTACACTTACCATACCATTTTATTTATACACTTGGACCATAGAAACTACACCATGACAATATAAACTACAACTGGACCATAAAAACTACACTTGGACCATAGAAACTACACTTGAACCATAAAAACTACACCTTGACCATAAAAACTATAACTGGACCATAACAACTACACTTGGACCATGGAAACTACACCTGGACCATAGAAACCATACCTGGACCATAAAAACTACACCTGGACCCTAGAAACTACACCTGGACCATAGAAACTACACATGGACCATAGAAACTACACTTGGACCATAGAAACTACACCTTGACCAAAGAAACTACACCTGAACCATAGAAACTACACCTGAACCATAGAAACTACACCTTGACCATAGAAAATACACCATGACCATAGAAACTACACTTGGACCATATAAACTACACCTTGACCATAGAAACTACACTTTGACCATAGAAACTTCACCTTGACCATAGAAACTACACTTGGACCAAAGAAACTTCACCTGGACAATAGAAACTACACCTGGACCATAGGAAGTACACCTGGACCATAGAAACTACACCTGGACCATAGAAACTACACCTGGACCATAGAAACTACACCTGGACCATAGAAACTACACCTGGACCATAGAAACTACACCTGGACCATAGAAACTACACCTGGACCATAGAAACTACACCTGGACCATAGAAACTACACCTGGATAGAAACTACACCTGGACCATAGAAACTACACCTGGACCATAGAAACTACACCTGGACCATAGAAACTACACCTGGACCATAGAAACTACACCTGGACTAAAGAAACTACAACTGGACTTTAGAAATTACACCTTGACCATAGAAACTACACCTGGACCATAGAAACTACACCTGGGGACCATAGGAAGTACACCTGGACCATAGAAACTACACCTGGACCATAGAAACTACACCTGGACCATAGAAACTACACTTGGATAGAAACTACACTTGGACCATAGACTACACCTTGACCATAGAAAGTACACCTGGACCATAGAAACTACACTTGGACCATATAAACTACACCTGGACTAAAGAAACTACAACTGGACTTTAGAAATTACACCTTGACCATAGAAACTACACCTGGACCATAGAAACTACACCTGGACCGAAGAAACTACAACTGAACCATAGAAAGTACACCTGGACCATAGAAACTACACTTGGACCATATAAACTACACCTGGACTAAAGAAACTACAACTGGACTTTAGAAATTACACCTTGACCATAGAAACTACACCTGGACCATAGAAACTACACCTGGACCGAAGAAACTACAACTGAACCATAGAAACTACAACTGGACCCTAGAAACTACACCTTGACCATAGCAACTACACATTGACCATAGAAACTACACCTGGACCATAGAAACTACACCTTGACCATAGAAACTACACCTGGACCATAGAAACTAAGTGGACCATATAAACTACACCTGGACCATAGAAACTACAAGTGGACCATAGAAACTACACCTGGACCATATAAACTACACCTTGACCATAGAAACTACACTTGGACCATAGAAACTACACCTGGACCATAGCAACTACACCATGACCATAGCAACTACACCATAAAAACTACACCTTGACCATAGAAACTAAACTTGAACCATAAAAACTACACCTTGACCATAAAAACTACAACAGGACCATAAAAACTACACTTGGACCATAGAAACTACACTTGGACCACATAAACTACACTTGGACCACATAAACTACACTTGGACCATAGAAACTACACCTTGACCATAGAAACTACACCTGGACCATAGAAACTACACCTTGACCATAGAAACTACACCTGGGGCCTCATGTACAAAGACTTGCGTGGATTTCCTACTGAAAAGTGACGTACGGTCAAATCCAGAAAAGTGTGTACGCACAAAAAAATCCAGATGTATCAAACTGTGCGTACACCGGAATCCACGCACATTCCTTTTGTACATCACAATTAACGTGGAACTGAGCGCACGTGAGACACCTCCCCTGACACGCCTTCATTTACATATGTTAAACAGATGCAAATTACTTCCTGCATGTGTGAAGGACATGTTTGTTTGATCCCTGCGCGATCAGAAATCATTTCTAGATTCAGGAAAATAATGAATTTAATATAATATGAGTGAGGAAAATAATCCTAAGTAAGAATAGTAATAAAATGTGTTCATCACGCAAAGAACGAGTGATTGTGTGTCGGTATTTGTGTGTGCGCGCACCCTGCTTTGGTGCGCAACCGGCTCATCCATTCATTCTGAGTGAAAATATTAACTTTGCGCACGAGTTTATTACCATAATTACTGTAAACACAGAGGAACTTAGATGTTTGGTAGAACATAGATCTTTGTTTATTTAATAGATGATATGAAGAAACGGGTCTGTGCGTCTCAGTGGAGAGTTTTCATGACATGACGTGATGTTGGAGTCTCCAAACGCTGCGCGCGCAGCAGCCTTGTGCGCAATCTGTTTGTCTGTGAAGCCTTTACTCTCCTACAAGTTATATATGGTGTACTTTCACGTGTCATTTTGGAGAAATCTACAATAAACGCAGATCATGAATCACCTCCAGCTGCCGCACCGGAGAGGGTGCGCGCGCGCTCCAAAGCGCGACCACTCAGCCTTTGGAATCATATAGATGAGACATTCCATTGATCAGGCTTTGTGTGGACTGGACTGCCCTGATCGGCCTGCAGCTCCCTCATAGCTCGGGAACAGTTTGATCGCTGCTTCTGATGTGCGTGATGCACGGCTCCTGTGTTGCTCCAGAGCGCAGCAGTGCCAAACTGAAAAATGATTATTTCTGGAAACGGCTGATAAGCCATATCCTAGATCAGAAAATTATATCTGTTTATAAATAAATGCTCTGCGTGTTACACTACGTATTTATTATATCCTCCAGTAAGGCTGAATGAATCCGTTCCTGTTAAATTTATTTTTGGCACAACTTTGCGCGTGCTTTATTTAACTGCGTCATGTGGATGTAATACTTGTTAATCGTGTGTTTGATGGGAATATTAATCATTTTCACATCATGAACAGTTAATAATAATAATAATAATAATAATAATAATAATGAATTCAATTTATAACGCACTTTTCATTAATGGAAATCTCAAAGTGCTACAAGGTGCAACAGAATTAAATGTCAATAAAACAAATAATAAAACAATTAAAATCAACAACAGTATCAGCTATGATCAAAAGTAGAATCATGAGGAGGTAGTGTAAGCTCGGTTGAAAAGAAAGGTCTTCAAGCCGCTCTTAAAGTCAACCACAGACTGTGGGGCTTCAGTTTCTCTGAATCACCTGTAAGTGTCGCCAAAGGAACAAGAACCACAGAAACGTGCGTACGCGAGCCATGGAGCTTGCGTGGAAATGTACCTGGATGCGCACATATTCACGTTCAGTTCAGTTTTGATACATACGGGGTTTTGCGTGGATAGTGACGTGCGCAATGTTTTTGTGCGCACGCACGGTTGATACATGAGGCCCCTGGACCATAGAAACTTCACTTGGACCATAGAAACTACACTTGGACCATAGAAACTACACTTGGACCATAGAAACTACACCTGGACCATAGAAACTGCACCTTGACCATAGAAACTACATCTAAACCATATGAACTACACCAGCATCATATAAATTACACCTGGACAATAGAAATTACACCTGGACAATAGTTTTTCAGAGAACGAGTGTAGTCCAGCTAGGTCTTTCTTCCCCCAGTCACTGTTGATGTTAATGTCCCTCAAACAGAGACACGTGGTCCTGGTTGAGTGTGGTCCTGACCCAGGTTTGGTTTTAGACTGCTTACATGCTTTTATCTGAACTGAACTCAGTGCTGGTTCTGAATTGTTCAACTGGTTTTAGTGTTTCTGAGCTTTCTGACCTGATTAGGGCTGATATGGAACTTGAAGGTGGAACATTCTGGACAAGATGGTAGACCAACAGCTCCAAACCATCAGACCAACCTCTAGGTGTGTCCCAGTACACGAAGGAGTCAACCAGAGACCAGCCTCTGCGGTAGTACTCGGCAGTCAGCTCCAGCCAATCTGCCTCCAGTGCGCTGACCACGTGGCCTTTCCGGGTAACCCTCATGGAGAGCGCCCCCTGGTGGTACTGACAGGCCAGTGAGTCCAGAGGAGCGCAACACGGAGCCCAGGAGTGGAAGAAGACCAGCAGTCTTAAGTCTAGATGAGATAGCAGAGGAGAAACCATGAGCAGGAGTTATTAACTCCAGTTTAATATCCACTTGTATGAAACTCTGTGAACTGGTGCAGTCTATTGCCGGCTACCCACCAAACGCGTTTCGGGCAGCGGAAGCGGCCGATTTACATTGAAAGTCTATGTGGAGGAGCGGCGAAGCGTGACGCGGCGCGTTTTGAGCAGTTCGAGCAGCGCGGCAGTTTTTTTCTGTGCATGCGACTCGTCCAATAGCAGCCGCTGCCGGAGTTCTAATATTTGAACTTTGGCTGCTCGCCATGTCCCAGCAACCAATCAGGAGAGACTCTGCTATGTGATGACGCAACGACGACGGGACTTTTTTTGGACTTTTTAAACTTAGCCCAACGAGCCTCCATGAAGAAACCAGCCTCCGGTAAGAAACTTGGCATTTTTACAGTTGCCGCTGTCCGCTCGAGCGTACGATCACCCCAAACGTAAAAAAAGTTTTAATCTCAACAAAGACTTTCGGAGCTGCAGTTCGGCTCGCAGAAAACCCACTCAAGTAGTAACGAGGCTCACGAACCGCTGGTTTTATCTGCCCGGTGTACAAGAAACAAACCCGACCGGAAAAGGACCAAGACGCTGCTCCCACTGCGCGTCTTCGGTGTGAACAGACATCTGTTGACAAGCAGCCAACACTGTGCGTTGAGAGCGTTTTTGATGCTCAAGACGCGTTCGGTAGGTACCCGGCATATCAGGTTTGTTTTTGGGAAGCCTTAAAAAGATCCAGTGACTCATTTTAGATCCATTTTCTTCAGCATTGCTCCTGATCTCCTGCTCTGAGGTGAACTCCAGCCAATCAGAACAAGGACAGAGCTTCTCACCGGGACTGTAGGTGTTGTCCTCCGGCTCTCTGTCTTCAGGGGGTGTTTGGGGGGGTGTATGTGGAGGGGATCGACAGCTCCTCTTCGGACTGTGGACCCGCCCATTGGCGATGCTGCTGACCTGCTGGAGGACAGAGCCAACGAATCGGACGCCCCCACGTGCACTGCTGTTCACCTGTAAGGGACAGAACTGATGTTTGGAACAGGCTTAAAGGACGGAGAGGACTCTTTGTTTATGTCCATGTTTTTTCAGACATGAGTGTGATTATGTATGAGGTGAAGGTGTCTGACCCTGTCGATGAGCGCCCGCACGATGTCATCTGTCAGCGAGTCTCCAGGTAAAGGCCACTCCTCCACCTTTAGAACGGGCACGCTGCGGCACACTGACTCCGTCTGAGCGCTGCAAACACACGACACATTACTGATGTTGACCTTACTGCCATGATCGTTGTCCGAGGTGGAGCAGAGTGATGGATCCTGGAGAATGAAGGGAGCCATTTTATTCACCACCAGGTGCAATGGAGGAGCCAGAGGGTGGCCAATGGTGGCCTTGGTGTCCAAACTTTAATCTTCAGTCATCTCAAGGAACACTCCAATCATTTGAGGAAACTATACTTCTAATCGATAAAAAACTAGTCAACATAGCTTCCTCAAATGATGGGGTGGTCAGTTTACATACAGGTCTGTCTCAAAAAATTAGCATATTGTGATAAAGGTCATTTTTTTCCATAATGTAATGATAAACATCAACCAACATACCAACATCAACTACCTCATACATATACTGTGTACATTAACTCATATGCTGCTTTGCCACTCTTTGCAAATGTCAATGCTAGAACCTTCAGTTTATTTTATAGATATACTTTTTATACTTTTTTTATACTACTATGCAAAAACTCAGGACAGTATTACACTTTTATTATTTCATTTTATGCTTATGTTCATTAAATGTTTAGTGTTTTAGTGTTGGTGTAAATTTTCATACTTTTATACTACTATGCAAAAACTCAGGACAGTGTTACACTTTTACTATTTTATGCTTATGTTTATTAAATGTTTCAGTGTTTTAGTGTTTAAATGGTTACTGTTGCACCGAGGGACTGAGAGAAATGCAATTTCAATCCTGTGTATGTCCTGTACATATTGCAGTTCTGACAATAAAGTTGACTTTGACTTTGATAAAAATTAAACTTTCATATATTTTAGATTCATTGCACACCAACTGAAATATTTCAGGTCTTTTATTGTTTTAATACTGATGATTTTGGCATACATCTCATGAAAACCTTAAATTCCTATCTAAAAAAATTAGCATATCATGAAAAGGTTCTCTAAACGAGCTATTAACCTAATCATCTGAATCAACAAATTAACTCTAAACACCTGCAAAAGATTCCTGAGGCTTTTAAAAACTCCCAGCCTGGTTCATTACTCAAAACTTCAATCATGGGTAAGACTGCCGACCTGACTGCTGTCCAGAAGGCCATCATTGACACCCTCAAGCAAGAGGGTAAGACACAGAAATAAATTTCTGAATGAATAGGCTGTTCCCAGAGTGCTGTATCAAGGCACCTCAGTGGGAAGTCTGTGGGAAAAGTGTGGCAGAAAACGCTGCACAACGAGAAGAGGTGACCGGACCCTGAGGAAGATTGTGGAGAAGGGCCGATTCCAGAGCCACCGTGCACAGGTGTGTGCAGGAAATGGGCTACAGGTGCCACATTCCCCAGGTCAAGCCACTTTTGAACCAGAAACAGCGGCAGAAGCACCTGACCTGGTCTACAGAGAAGCAGCACTGGACTGTTGCTCAGTGGTCCAAAGAACTTTTTTCAGATGAAAACAAAGTTTGCATGTCATTTGGAAATCAAGGTGCCAGAGTCTGGAGGAATAATAATAATAATAATAATGAATTCAATTTATAACGCACTTTTCATTAATGAAAATCTCAAAGTGCTACAAGGAGCAACAGAATTAAATGTCAATAAAACAAATAATAAAACAATTAAAATCAATAACAATATCAGCTAAGATCAAAAGTAGAATCATGAGGAGGTAGAGTATGCTTGGTCGAAAAGAAAGGTCTTCAAGTCGCTCTTAAAGTCAACCACAGACTGTGGGGCTCTTAGACAGTCAGGAAGAGAGTTCCACAGGCGGGGGGCAGCCACACTGAAAGCCCGGTCTCCCATGGTCCTTAATTTGGTTCTCGGAATGTGAAGGAGATTGCTGTTCTGTGACCGCAGCGAGCGGGTGGATGAGTATGGAATAAGAATATCCTTCAGATAATCTGGTGAAGTTCCGTGTAAGCATTGATGTGTAATGAGAGCAGTTTTGTACTGAATTCTGTAGGTGACAGGAAGCCAATGAAGGTTATGGAGAATGGGCGTAATATGTTCAAATTTACGAACTCTCAACAAGATCCTTGCTGCACTGTTTTGAATATATTGAAGTTTCTGAAGGTTTTTGCCAGGGATTCCAATAAACAGGGAGTTGCAGTAGTCGAGCCTGGAGGAGACAAAAGCATGGACGAGCTTCTCAGCATCGGAAAAAGTTAGGGATGGGCGAAGTCTGGAGATGTTTCGAAGATGGAAGAAGCAAGTTTTAAACAAATGCTTAATGTGATTTTCAAATGTAAGATTGGAGTCCATTTTTATTCCAAGATTAGTAACAGAGGTGGAGAGGGGGATGTCTTGTCCAGAAAAGGAAAGTGTTGTTATAGGAGATGTTTGTACCTGGTGAGGGGTGCCAATCAGTATGGCCTCAGTCTTGGAGCAGTTTAATTGAAGAAAGTTCTGATTCATCCATGCCCTAATTGCCTCCAGGCAGGCAGAGAGGGCAGTGAGTGAAGATGGAGATGACAAGGTGGAAGATGAGGATGCTCCAGTCCTGATGTAAAGCTGTGTATCGTCGGCATAACAGTGAAAAGAAATGTTGAACTGATTAATAATTTGACCTAAAGGCAGCATGTAAAGGGAAAACAGCAGGGGCCCCAGAACTGACCCCTGAGGGACACCACAGGAGACACCAACTGTCTGGGACGTGGCGTTGCCAAGACTAACACATTCCAGCCTATTGGAGAGGAAAGATTTGAACCAGTCCAGGACTGTGTCGCAGAGACCGACCTCCACATGAAGACGGTGGAGGAGGATACTATGGTCCACAGTGTCGAAGGCTGCAGTGAGGTCAAGGAGGACAAGGATGGAGGGAGAGCCAGTGTCAGCAGCCAAGAGGACATCATTGGTAACCCTCAGCAATGCAGTCTCTGTACTGTGAGCTGCCCTGAATCCAGACTGGAACTGGAAGACTGGGGAGAAGGAAATGCCAGAAGTCCAGTGTCAAGTACCCACAGTCAGTGATGGTCTGGGGTGCCATGTCAGCTGCTGGTGTTGGTCCACTGTGTTTTATCAAGGGCAGGGTCAATGCAGCTATCAGGAGATTTTGGAGCACTTCATGCTTCCATCTGCTGAAAAGCTTTATGGAGACGAAGATTTCATTTGTCAGCACGACCTGGCACCTGCTCACAGCGCCAAAACCACTGGTAACTGGTTTACTGACCATGGTATTACAGGTAGTCCCCGATTTACGAGCGCTCTGATCTGCGAGGTTCCAGACTTACGAGCTGCACATTTTTGGAAAAAACGAAAAAAATACTGAGTTTTCATGTGTTTTTTCACTACAGTTAGCTAGTTAAGCATATAAACACACGTTTCCGATCATTTTTATGCACTCAAAAGTAGTTTTTAGATGAAAATAGAGTGTTTTTAGGCGCGCTAGCGAAAACCGTTCCAATTTACGAGCGGATTTCCGGATTTACGAGCGAAATGGCGGCCGTTCCAAATTACGAGATTTCCGGTTTACGAGCGCCTCGTTGTAACGGATCTCGCTCGTAAATCGGGGACTACCTGTACTGTGCTCATTTGGCCTGCCAACTCTCCTGACCTGAACCCCAGAGAGAATCTGTGGCATATTGTGAAGAGAAAGTTGAGAGACGCAAGACCCAACACTCTGGATGAACCGCTATCGAAGCATCCTGGGCCTCCAGAACACCTCAGCAGTGCCACAGGCTGATTGCCTCCATGCCACGCCGCATTGAAGCAGTCATTTCTGCAAAAGGATTCCCGACCAAGTATTGAGTGCATAACTGAACATAATTATTTGAAGGTTGACTTTTTTTGTATTAAAAACACTTTTCTTTTATTGGTCGGATGAAATATGCAAATTTTTTTTAGACAGGAATTTTGGGTTTTCATGAGCTGTATGCCAAAATCATCAGTATTAAAACAATAAAAGACCTGAAATATTTCAGTTGGTGTACAATGAATCTAAAATACTGTATATGAAAGTTTCATTTTTATCATTACATTATGGAAAATACTGACCTTTATCACAACATGCAATTTTTTTTTTAAAAGGACCTGTACATACAGGCAGCCATCTTGGATTTTGACTTGGCATCTTATATTTTAATAGTAACCTTTCTTACATCTAGATGCAGCCATACACCAAGATGGACCTCACCAAATTTTCAGGTTCACAAGATGAACAGTAGGGACAGACAGAAAGTATTTCCTAGTCCCCGCTCCTCGCTGGGATGGAGGACTGAAAGCCGTGGACTTGGCTACACCAGAAGATAGTGCTGTTTCCCAATAATTCTTTTGAATCTGGCTCCTGGTGGCAGTTAAGAGACACTTTTAGGGTCTTCTGTCCTTTAGTAGTTGTATCAAAGTCTCTAGTTTTATCCCCTCCCATGGACAACATGTTCAGACATTGAAAACAGCAGCTCTGGACCAGGGACACATGGTCTCTCTGGTACTTCAGTGCCAGCCTGCCCGTCTCGTCTTTCAACTGAAGAAGGATTTTAGAGTCAAAGGCGAGACTCTGTCCTGATTGGCTGCTGAGGGAGCCTTGTTGTTGGATGAAAATCTAGCCAATAGAAACCAGAGCTCGCACAAGTTAAACCAAAACAACCCCCACCCCCATTAAACATGCAGCTGACCTCAAATGTCTTTCATCTACTGGCCAGACTGCCTGTATGGAAGCCCATATGCCTGACTGGGACTGAGGGGGGTTTACTCAGGAGCCACAGTCCACAGTTGAGTTGGGGCTGAGTTCTGATGTACCTGGGTTTGGGCCGGGTCAGGATGGCACGGTAGAGTAGGCTGAAGGGCAGGGAGCGGGTCCGACCCACAGACAGGATGATGGGGTGTAGGGCAGCCAGGACGTAGCCTTGTGTGTAGTAGGGCTGCAGGGCCTGGGGGAGCTCGGACAGGGAGGACACATACCGGACCGTGGGACGGCTACCTGCATTGGCAGAGAAGTGATCCACTTATATCGTTGAACACAGAAACCTGTCCATGCATCACCTGTAAACAGAAGATTTGGTGTCGTGGGAAAAAAAGGGGTTCCCTAAACAACCGTATGTAGGCTGCATCAGATTTATAACAAATCTTTGGAGAACAGCCAGAAATCACAGATCAATGCATTTACAAGTTCAGTGGTTTCACTTGTCTGAGGCTCTGACCCGTTCTGACTTCATGAACTGAAAAGGTTGGTTTTGTAGAATCACCCTGGTGCCAGCCTTCAACACCCCCATGAGTCCAAGCTTTTAACCTAGCCCAGCAGAGATGTGAGAAAGAGATGCAACTACAGGTGGGAGAAATGTGCTTTAGGATCAAGAATAATCATTAAACACATTTTCTTTCATTTGCAGAACTGTGCTAGCCTGGTTAAAACCAGACCCTTGTCCTTCACTTCGCTTCGTACTAGGGTCTGGACTTTCTCCATAGTGAAACGATTCTTGCTGGAGGCGTGGCCTCTGCCTGAGGAACAAAACCATTGGATCTTTGAAAAATTTTGAACAAGGGAAAGCATTCTGCTCCCTCCCCCTCAGTGCTCTGCTGAACTTGACATCTGCTCCGCCTCCTGCTGAATTTTCTCTCGCTGCCTGCATATTCTGTGTTTACATGTTAATAAAACGTAAAAAAAAATTAAATAAAACAATGTAGCGCTGGTCAGGAGAAGGCCAGAAAATATGCAGGGACTCGGGCAGCAACGTAAAACCCGAGTTTTTTTCTCTTGTGACAACCTGAGGCATTTCCTTATTCTTTGCACTCAGCGGAGAGAGAGGAGAGGAGGAGGAGGAGGGAGGAAAAAACAAAATAAAACTCCAGATAAGGGATTAAGAAGGGGAATTTAACACATTTTTGTCACATATAAAACAGTCCTGCTTTGCATCGCTTTGAATGAGAACATGCGGCTGCTCGCTGGCTCTGGCTGCGCGCTGGGACAGGTGGCACTCAGCGGACAGGAGGAGGAGGAGGGAGCGATAACTTGACTTTTGGCAAAAAAAACCAAAAGAAAACTCCAGATAAGGGATTAAGAAAGGGAAATTAATACATTTGTGTCACAAATAAAACAGTCCTGCATCGCTTTGCATCGCTTTGAATGAGAACATGCGGCTGCTCGCTGGCTGCGCTGGGACAGGTGGGGGCGTGGGTTAGGGGCCAAAAACTCCGCCCCTTCTGTTCTCTGATTGGTCCGGTCAAAAATCTACCGGAGAAATCCTTCTCTATGGGAGAAGTCCCAGACTGAGCAGTGAAGGGAAATGAGAATTGAGCGGAGCTGTGCAGGAAGGTGAGGGCCAGGCTAGAACTGTGCATGTGCGGTGTACGAACCATTAAAAAAAAAAAACACACACACACCACAACAAAAGTCAGTCCACCATCACAGGTGGAAACTGAGACGAGGAGTCTGGCTGTGTGCGCTGATGGAGTCCTGTGTTGAGTGTTTCTGCCCGAGACACTTCCTGTGTCCACAAAGAGTCCACTGAAAACCAAGGGACTAGAGAAACACTGGAGCGACCCCTGACCCCCTGTGAGAACCGGACACACGTGCGCTTCTCTGTGGTGTTTACATGTGAAGCCACACGTCAGCGTGTTTACATGTGAAGCCACACGTCAGCGTGTTTACATGTGAAGCCACACGTCAGCGTGTTTACATGTGAAGCCACACGTCAGCGTGTTTACATGTGAAGCCACACGTCAGCGTGTTTACATGTGAAGCCACACGTCAGCATGTTTACATGTGAAGCCACACGTCAGCGTGTTTACATGTGAAGCCACACGTCAGCGTGTTTACATGTGAAGCCACACGTCAGCGTGTTTACATGTGAAGCCACACGTCAGCGTGTTTACATGTGAAGCCACACGTCAGCGTGTTTACATGTGAAGCCACACGTCAGCGTGTTTACATGTGAAGCCACACGTCAGCGTGTTTACATGTGAAGCCACACGTCAGCGTGTTTACATGTGAAGCCACACGTCAGCGTGTTTACATGTGAAGCCACACGTCAGCGTGTTTACATGTGAAGCCACACGTCAGCGTGTTTACATGTGAAGCCACACGTCAGCGTGTTTACATGTGAAGCCACACGTCAGCATGTTTACATGTGAAGCCACACGTCAGCGTGTTTACATGTGAAGCCACACGTCAGCGTGTTTACATGTGAAGCCACACGTCAGCGTGTTTACATGTGAAGCCACACGTCAGCGTGTTTACATGTGAAGCCACACGTCAGCGTGTTTACATGTGAAGCCACACGTCAGCGTGTTTACATGTGAAGCCACACGTCAGCGTGTTTACATGTGAAGCCACACGTCAGCGTGTTTACATGTGAAGCCACACGTCAGCGTGTTTACATGTGAAGCCACACGTCAGCGTGTTTACATGTGAAGCCACACGTCAGCGTGTTTACATGTGAAGCCACACGTCAGCGTGTTTACATGTGAAGCCACACGTCAGCGTGTTTACATGTGAAGCCACACGTCAGCGTGTTTACATGTGAAGCCACACGTCAGCGTGTTTACATGTGAAGCCACACGTCAGCGTGTTTACATGTGAAGCCACACGTCAGCGTGTTTACATGTGAAGCCACACGTCAGCGTGTTTACATGTGAAGCCACACGTCAGCGTGTTTACATGTGAAGCCACACGTCAGCGTGTTTACATGTGAAGCCACACGTCAGCGTGTTTACATGTGAAGCCACACGTCAGCGTGTTTACATGTGAAGCCACACGTCAGCGTGTTTACATGTGAAGCCACACGTCAGCGTGTTTACATGTGAAGCCACACGTCAGCGTGTTTACATGTGAAGCCACACGTCAGCGTGTTTACATGTGAAGCCACACGTCAGCGTGTTTACATGTGAAGCCACACGTCAGCGTGTTTACATGTGAAGCCACACGTCAGCGTGTTTACATGTGAAGCCACACGTCAGCGTGTTTACATGTGAAGCCACACGTCAGCGTGTTTACATGTGAAGCCACACGTCAGCGTGTTTACATGTGAAGCCACACGTCAGCGTGTTTACATGTGAAGCCACACGTCAGCGTGTTTACATGTGAAGCCACACGTCAGCGTGTTTACATGTGAAGCCACACGTCAGCGTGTTCACATGTGAAGCCACAGAGTGTTTACATGTGAAGCCACACGTCAGCGTGTTTACATGTGAAGCCACACGTCAGCGTGTTTACATGTGAAGCCACACGTCAGCGTGTTTACATGTGAAGCCACACGTCAGCGTGTTTACATGTGAAGCCACACGATGTTTACATGTGAAGCCACAGAGTGTTTACATGTGAAGCCACACGTCAGTGTTTACATGTGAAGCCACACGTCAGCGTGTTTACATGTGAAGCCACACGTCAGCGTGTTTAC
>JBBPBX010077484.1:0-16858 GCA_038048925.1 Garcialebias charrua
TTTGAGAGAGGAGTAAAGGAGGCCATCTTTGTGAAAAGAAACCATCCATCATTAAACAGAGGTGGAGGCCTCCGGGTTCAACTGTCTCCCTCTTACAATGCTGTTATTGCTAGTATCACTCAGCCCTCTGTTAATAGCAAACAACCATCAAGGTGCTAACAATCCATCATTAGGCTGATGGTCCTCCTTGATCTGTACACCTCAAGGACAGTAGGACGAGCTGGTCGGATTACGACTGACCCCTCTCACCCTGCACATGGACTCTTTGATCCACTCCCTTCAGGCAGGAGGCTTCGGTCCATTCGGACCAGAACCTCCCGCCATAAAAACAGTTTCTTTCCATCTGCCGTCAGTCTTCTGAACATTCATAACCCTGTTACTGTTTAAAAAGCTCATTTGTCACTGCCATTTATTGTGAATATTATTGTGAATATTGTGCTGTACTGCATTGTGTTTATTGGTTGGTGTGTTCATGTGTTTTTATTCTATTTTTACGTCTTTTTATTGCACCTCTATGCCAAAGCAAGTTCCTAGTCAGTGAATTTTATTCTTTGATAATGGCAATAATAAACTGATTCTGATTCTGATCATGTGAGCAGCTGGTTTCAGGCTGTCATCAGCCAACTGGTTGATCCACTATGAGAAGGTGCTATTTATAAGACTGAGCTGAATACAGCAAGAAACGTTTCTACAATTTTTTTGTTTGTTTGTTTTTGAATGTCCAGAGGACCAGACTGAACTTTTTAAGATCAATTGTTAGGTTGATGGTCCTCCTGTATCATGTGAACAGCTAGTTCTGGATGTCAACAACAAACTGGTTGGTCCACTATGAGAAGGTGTTACAGTATTTACAAGACTGCATTGGTTGTGGCTCCTCAGACTGAAGAAGTTGTTTCGACAAAGAAGAATCCGTCCAGAGGACCTGACTTAGTTTTGTTAGATATAAGCCACAGAGATCCAAAAAGCTCATTAACAGTAATTATGAGCAACAGTTGGCGTAAGTTAAACCAGATTCCTAATCTTTACCGTAGAGCCTTTCAAGATGTGCTGGCTGCTTTTTGTACTCTTCCAGGAGATTAGCAGATTCATCCAAGATGCTGCGATACTCCGGGATTAGGAAATCTGCATTCCCCTCATGAACCTGAAGCTCCTGTGAACCACAGAGGAAATGATGGCAAACTAAGCCCTGAATGAAGATGCACAGAATGCTTTGAAACAGCCCAACTCACCTTAAGAGCATCGATGAGTTGAACCTTTCGAGCCAGCAGCAGCTGGTACTCTAGCTTTGGATGGATCATCCTGAGTGTGTGGCTCACAGAGTCATCATTAATATCTGGAACATTATTAAACAGATTGTTTTTCATATATTACAGTAAAGTACACATCAGCTTGGACTGAAATGGAAAGTCAAGTCAACTTTATTTATAGAGCACATTTAAAACAGAAACTGTTATCAAATTGCTTAACAACAACAATGGAAGTAAAATTTAATGAAAAAGTACCAAACACTAATGATAATACTGAAGAGTTCAAAAGAATGACATGATAATGACTCATGTTCGTGCTGCTGTTTATAATGATGTTTTTCTACTACATTAGGGCTTAGTGTATTACTAGCTGATGTCTCTCTTAGTTAATCCTAGATGTTATTATTGTTTTTCTCTTGCATTTGTTGTTGGATGTAACTGGGACCCTGTGTACATAATCTCGTTTTCAACACATGTACTACATGCGGTGCAAATGACAATAAATTCTCTCTGACTCTGACTCTGAAAAACATTTAAAACATAGAACAAAAAAACAACAACACTAAATACACTCACACTGTGAGAAATATCTGTGAGAACAGATGTGTTTTTAGCAGAGATTTGAACTGAGGAAGGGAGGTGGCCTGTCTAATGTTGGGGGGCAGGTTGCTCCAGAGTTTGGGGCCGGTGACTGAAAATGCCCGATCTCCTCTGAGCTTCAGTCTGGTTTTAGGAACAGCAGCTGATCGGATGATCTCAGGGCCCGGGAGGGAACGTATACATGGTTCCAGTAGCTCTGAGAGATAAAGGGGTGCGAGGTCATTAGGCATTTGAAGGTCAACAGAAGAATTTTAAAGACTATTCTAGTCCGCACAGGGAGCCAGTGAAGGGAGGACAGAACTGGTGTGATGTGTTCAGATCTACGAGTTCCGGTTAAGAGTCGAGCAGCAGCATTCTGGACAAGATGAAGTTGTGAGATGGAGGTCGTGATAAAGGCTTGGACCAGTTTCTCAAGGTCAGGTCTGGACAACACTGGCTTGAGCTTAGCTACCTGTCTTAGTTGGAAGAAGCTTTCCTGCAGAATAGAATTGATTTGTTTGTTAAACTTGAAATCAGAGTCTAAAACCATCCCGAGATTTTTACCAGACTGCTTAAGATATGGCTAAAGAGATTCCAGGTTGACATGATCGGAGGCAGCAGTTGAGCTAAAGACAATGACTTCAGTCTTCTCATTGTTAAAACATAAGAAATTTGAAGCCATCCGAGCCTTAATGTCGTCCAGAGATTTTAACAGAGAGCGAATGGAGCAAACGCTGGTTTCACAGGCAGGTAGATCTGACAGTCATCAGTATAACAATGGAATGAAAGACCATGTTTCCTCAGGATGGACCCCAGTGGGAACAAATCGAGTGAGAACAGAAGGGGTCCAAGAATCGAACCCTGTGGGACCCCGCAAGAAAGAGGCAATGAGGTGGAAAGCAATGAACCTACCACATGAAATGTTGAGATTAGTTTTCTTTTTGGTGGCTTCTTTAGAGAGAACATCACGTAGTATAGAGATGGTGGAAATGTTGTCAGACTTGAAGTGGCCCTCCCCTCTGCTGAAATTAAAAATTCAGACACGTTAACATTAAGTAGATTTAGGATGAAACCAAATTA
Organism: Garcialebias charrua; assembly: GCA_038048925.1. NCBI lineage: Eukaryota > Metazoa > Chordata > Actinopteri > Cyprinodontiformes > Rivulidae > Garcialebias > Garcialebias charrua. The sequence goes on from JBBPBX010077484.1 coordinate 2,907, forward strand.
ACAAGTTCAAATAATGTATGAAAGTATTTTAAGATGAATATATGTATTTTTTTACACACAACTATTGGCTTTCAGAGCTCATCATTCTGCATTACAGACAAAATGTAATAAATGTTGTAACTAGTGGCATTATAAAAAACACAAATTAAAAATTCAAAGGGAGAACATGCAGACTTTAATGAGCTGTTGCTTCTGTCTGAGTGACAGGGAATGTGTCCGTAACAAGAAAGTTGCCAGTTTGCAAAGAATCCAAAAATACTTTTAAAAAGATGAATTAATTTGTTAATGTACTTGTCAATTGCCAGCTTTGACCATTGACAAGTACATTAAGCCGGAAAAGGGTAGCATGCCCTCTCCGGGTCGGGGAGGAGGTCCTGCCCCAAGTGGAGGAGTTTAAGTATCTCGGGATCTTGTTCACGAATGAGGGAAAACTGGAGCGTGAGATCGATAGGCGGATAGGTGCAGCGTCCGCAGTGAAGCGGGCGCTGTACCGGTCTGTCGTGGTGAAGAGAGAGCTGAGTCGAAAGGCAAAGCTCTCAATTTACCGATCGATCTACGTTCCCACCCTCATCTATGGTCATGAGCTTTGGGTTGTGACCGAAAGAACAAGATCTCGGATACAAGCGGCTGAAATGAGTTTTCTCCGCAGGGTGTCTGGACTCTCCCTTAGAGATAGGGTGAGAAGCTCAGTCATCCGGGAGGGACTCGGAGTAGAGCCGCTGCTTCTCCACATCGAGAGGAGCCAGTTGAGGTGGCTCGGGCATCTGGTTAGGATGCCTCCTGGACGCCTCCCTGGTGAGGTGTTCCGGGCATGTCCCACCGGGAGGAGACCCAGAGGAAGACCCAGGACGCGCTGGAGGGACTATGTTTCTCGGCTGGCCTGGGAACGCCTTGGGATTCCCCCAGAGGAGCTGCTCCAAGTGGCTGGGGAGAGGGAAGTCTGGGCCTCCCTACTTAGGCTGCTACCCCCGCGACCCGACCCCGGATAAGCAGAAGAAGATGGATGGATGGATGGATGGATGAATGTACTTGTCAAATTAAATGCTTTGTGTCATAACTGTTTTTATTGTTTTTACTACAGTCTGTGTATATATTGTTTGAAGGACTTCTCAGCAGTCGTTAAAATGAATGTGTAAAAAGTTTGAGCTTTTTAATGTGCCTGCATTTACCTACCAGTAGGTGGCTTCAAGCTGCGTGCCCAGAAATGTGTTGTGGAAGTAGAAAGTAACACTTTCTCCTGCTGGTGTTTTCTCAGGGACCTCAGGCAAACAGAAAGCCACCCAGGAGTGGATCTCTACAAAACTGAACTGCCCCACCAACCTGAGCTGACTCATGGGCCTGAAACAAAGTGGCAAAGCCGAGAGATCGATAACGCATAATTAAAAGAACAAGAGCAACTGTCACCATTTAAAAAAAACATTTTACGTGAATAGCTGATCTTAACCCGCATCCGCCCACCATGTGTCGTTGTGTCCCTGGGCAAGACACTTAACCCCGAGTTGTCCCCGGTAGGTCTGGATGGCGCCTTGCAAGGCAGGCTACCACTACCGGTGTATGAATGTGTGAATGAATGGGTGGATGGCTGGTATTGTAAAGCGCTTTGGGGCTCCTCACAAGGGGCTGGAAAGCGCTATATAAATAAGCTCCATTTACCATTTACCATAACAACAAATCTTTAGGAGCAAATAACTAAAAATATAAAAATTTAAGAATATAGTCTAAGGACAGCAGCTGACAGCAGAAATGACAATTGTGTGTGAGTTTATGCAGCACTGCTCACTTTTGTTATGACAAATACCTTTAATGGTTCAACGGTTTAACGTTATGGTATGGTACAGTATGGTGCGGTATGGTATGTTATGGTACGATATGGTGAGGTACAATATTCAGAGTCAGAGAGTCTTAATTGTCATTTGCACCGCATGTGGTACATGTGATGAAAACGAGATTATGTACACGGGGTCCCAGTTACATCCAACAACAAATGCAAGAGAAAAACAGTAATAACATCTAGAATTAACTAAGAAAAACATCAACTAGTAATACACTAAGCTTAATATAGTGGGAATAAACAGCAGCACGAACATGAGTTTGTATGAGCAGATGGTCACAGATGAACACAGATGAACACAGCAACAAGAAAACAGATCAGCATCAGTATGATGTGATATTTTGCAGTGTTTATTTTTTTTATTTTTTTATTTATTCATGAGTCTAACAGCCTCAGGGTAGAAGCTGTTCCTCAGTCTAGTGGTTCTACACTTGATGCTCCTCAACCTCCGTCCTGAGGGGAGTGGGGCAAAGAGTGAGTGTGCTGGATGAGTGAGGTCTTTCATGATGCAGGTCGCTCTTTTTCTGCATCTGGAGGTGTAAATGTCTGTGATTGTGGGGAGACTGACTCCAACAGACTTCTGTGCAGCCTTCACCACTCTCTGTAGAGCTTTCCTCTCTTCAACTGTGCAGCCTCCATGCCACACGTTGATGCTGGAGCACAGGACGCTCTCCACTGCACACCTGTAGAACGAGGTGAGAACTGGGCTGCTCAGACCAGCACGTCTCAGCCGTCTGAGGAAGTAGAGTCTCTGATGACCTTTCTTGATCAGGCTGGTGGTGTTGTTGCTCCAGCTGAGGTTATCATTCATGTGTACACCCAAGTATTTGTAGCTGGAGACCACTTCCACTGCAGACCCACCTATTTCAGTGGGGCGTGGGTGTGTTTGTTCCTTCTGAAGTCCACAATCATCTCCTTTGTCTTCTTCACATTCATGTGAAGATTATTCTCTTTGCACCAGCTCTCCAGGTGTTCCACCTCCTGTCTGTAGCTGGACTCATCATTGTTTGTGATGCATCCCACCACCGCTGTATCATCTGCAAACTTAACAATATGACAGCCTGGAAGTGTGGCTGTACAATCATATGTGAGCAGAGTGAACAGAAGGGGGCTCAGCACACATCCCTGAGGAGAGCCAGTGCTGAGGGTTATGGTGGAGGAGGAGAAGTTGTGGATCTTCACGGACTGTGGTCTGTCTGTTAAGAAGTCTAGTACCCAGTTACAAATAGAGGGGCTTAGTCCAAGTGTAGATAGTTTGTCTATCAGAGTTTGGGGGATCATGGTGTTGAAGGCAGATGTGAAGTCCACAAAGAGCAGACGCACGTATGAGTCCTTCTGATCCAGGTGGGTGAGAGCAGTGTGGACCACGGAAGAAATGGCGTCCTCTGTTGATCGGTTCTCACGGTATGCGTATTGATGAGGGTCCTCATTGATGTTGACGGTTGCCTTGATGTGGGACATGACCAGTTTCTCAAAACATTTAGCGACTATCGGGGTGAGGGCCACCGGTCTATAGTCATTCAGACCAGTCACTGTGGAGCTCTTTGGGACTGGGATGATGGTCGCGGTCTTCAGGCAGGTGGGAACTGACTCCAGTGCAAGTGAGGTGGTGAAGATGTCAGCCAGCACCTCACAGAGCTGGTCCGCACATTCCTTCAGAACTTTCCCTGGGATGTTGTCTGGTCCGGTTGCTTTATGAGGATTAATCTTTCTGAGACTGCCTCTCACTTCTGCTGCGGACACCCTGAGATGCTCTTCATCTGGTGATGAGGTGAGTCTGGTGCTAGCAGGTCTGTTTGGATCATCAAAACGTGCATAAAACTTATTGAGGGCATCAGGCAGAGATGGGTCCCTGGGGCATTGTTTGTTTTTGCCTTTGTAATCTGTTATGCATTTAATACCCTTCCACATGCTCCGTGGGTCTTGTGAGGTGAACTGTCCCTCGATCCTCTGTGCATACGTGGCCTTGGCCTTCTTAATGCCATCCTTCACCATATTGTATGGTATGGTAAAGCATGGTATGATGCAGTATGGTATTTGACAGTTTTGTTTTGACAGCTTTTATTGCGTTTTGAGTTTTAAAAAATGTGCTTCAGCTTAAAATGGTCTATTTGAAAGTCAACCATCCTGAAATGTTTTCCTTTCTTTCTGAACTGTAATCTTTACCTGTCTGGATCGATGCTGTGCATCCGCTGGTGGAGCGATAAAGGTTTGATCTGATACTGTCGAACCTGGCAGGTCTTAGGTTGCAGTCTGGGGGTAACATAAGCCTGCAGGGTCCCATACTGTCCTTCAATGGATCTCACCTGTGAAAACATTTGATTGTGGATGAAACATGTTACTGTAGTCTGCTCAGATTATATGAACTGTAAATTAAAAAAAATAGAATTAATGACCATTTTCAATAGAGCATCTATTTCATTGCTTCTCTTTTCAGAATGTTGATACACTTAAGCAGTAGAACAGGGGTGTCAAACTCAAATACACCGAGGGCCAAAAAAAAACAACAAATTTGCTACAAGCCAAGGGCCGGACTGGTTCAATGTTTATTATAAGGGGGTGATAAAAAAAAAGTTTCTTCTTTCTGCACTCTTTTCATTCATTGTCTTCTTTTTGATTAATTTGTTTTATTTTGTCTCTTTTAAATTAATGAATAAATGAATTAAATTAAATATTAAATATCTTTACATCTGCTAAGTTCATGGCATAAATCAACACAGACATGTTCCTGTTTTTAGTATTTTACATTGTTTTATAATGTAGCTATTTATAACAAATATATTATAAATAAATAATAAATAAAAAACTCCACTAGATAATTACTAGAATAAATATTTCATAATGGTGTGGAGAGGATGGCTGTAAGGGGAGAAGGGAGGCCATCACACACACACAAAAAAAACTTTTTTGTTTTTGTTTAAATCATCCAGGGGGCCATAAATAATGAGTTTGTGGGCCGGATCAGGCCCGCGGGCCGGCACTTTGTCATATGTGCAGTAGAAAGCAAAAATACATGTTTCTTTGTTTTTTTTTACTAAACTTGGCCTGCTGCGTTATGGTTCCATAACCATTGCAAAGAATTACAGAAACACTTAGCCTCACTTAAGGCTGAGTGAGTTAGAGGAACTGCTTACCTTCAGTTCAAGTCTGGTAGTGTTGGCCTGACATCGGTATGTTGCCAGCAGGAAGTTCCCATTAGGTTGCTGGGAACAGAATCAGAGTCAGACCTCTGGGAATAGATGCAAATTTGAAGTCTTACTTGTACGGTTTATTTTTTAATTTTTATTTAAACATTTATTTTACCAGGAAAGAAGTTTATACAGCCCACCTCTGAGTCGCATTCACTGAAACTGACAACAGCTGAATTCTTTTCTACGTCCAGCAGGTCTATGGGGACGTCACTCTGTACCAAAACAAACAAAAAACAATTAAAGTTCCATGCTGCATGTTTAAATCTGAAAAAAGGATTTAAACTGGTTTTATTTAACCAGTCAAGGATAATATTCTGCTGTGTCAGCAGGGCTTGGTATACCTGGAGCAACAGGTTGTCGATGGCAGTCTGCACCTCCAGCGTGAGACTGTAGCTGGCATCGTCCTGACTCAGAGTGAACTTGTCATTGATGCTGAAGACGGGGACAGCAGAGACAGCCGTGCTCGACTGAGAGGTCTGCTGGTACTGCTCACGGCCCTGCAGGACTTTAACCTGCAGCTGCTCCAGCTCCGCTCTGAGAGGCAACAAATTACGAGCAACTGAGAAACGGCAACGAGAAAATCACAGAAGAGGCTCAAAGAATCTCTGATACCTGAGTGACTCTATTTTAGACTGGGTCTCTTTGCTCATCCTGACCTCGTCTCCTGGACCAGCCTCAGCCTTCTGGGGCTCGGTGGTCAAACCAGTGACCCATCCTGGAAGAGTTGACCAATTTTAAATGTTTTATAAACAGGTTATATCTATAATTAAAAGATGGCTACAGCAAACTAACAGAAACAATCCACTCTGTTCTTTTCTATAGAAAAATGGTTGTGGACACACTCAACACACAGACAGTAAACATCTAACCTGTATACGTGGCAGTCAAAACCTCATCGTAAGACTCTTTTCCCACACAGCCACCCTGGATGGAGGTCACACTCTCTGACAACACCTGGAACAAACAGTTACATGTTACCTGTTGTTAATACGGACAATAAACCTTTAAGCTCAACACATGAAATCTGATGTAATGTCTGGAAAAATGCACAAACTTCTAAATAAAAGAACGAAAAATTATTCTATCGGTAGATGAAATTCAATCAACACAACGTTGCATCTTTAAAACATTTAACTGTTTAGAATTAAAAAAAAACATAAACATGATTTGTACAAACTGTGATGACTGACAAGTAAATATTAAACTGTTCATTTAAAAAAATATTAAACCAAAGTTTGCGATTTTGACCATTTCAGTTTTTATTTTTATCAGACAAAAACTTACATGCTCAAAGCGTAATGTAGGCTCACTGGAGCTATCAAAACCAAAGACCTCAACCGTTCCATCATCTCTGCCAACCAAGATGTCACTCACTCCATCTCCTATAATGTCGTACGTGTCAACACAAAGAATCCCTGAAGGAAGGAGAGACGTTAACCAACCAACCTGCACACACTCTGTATCAAAATTAAAGTTCTTAATTTGTACATGCAAGAGAATTCAAATATCTCCTTAATGAATTTGTCACAAACTAACTGATTGGCTAACATATACAGCAGCACCCGAGCTTTACCTCCTTTCTTCTTGTTATTGTCAATCTCCCATTTAGTCACTGCTGACCGCTCACCGATCTGAACCAACCCAACTTTTCCATCTGTGGTTCCGTAAAGGACTTCATCCCCTGAAAATTAAAAATAAAACATTCATAATATGTAAAATCCCATCCAATTAAAATAGTTTCAAGTTAAGTCTTTACAATAGACCACAAACTGACAGACTTGCCTCCATCTTTATTATAGAGCTCCAACACAGATGGAGGTCCAGGAACTTCAATGTCATATGCGAGTTCAGATCCCTACAGTTCGAGTGAAATAAGTCATTGAAAAGTAATTTTATCTGTTTGACGTAGAACAAAATACACGAGTCTGGTTTACCTGCAAGACTCTAAGAACTCGATCTTGGCAAGCCACGACTGGCGTGAGATGCGAAAACTTTTCCGAGGACAAACATGTGATGTCGTTAATTTTGTCTCCAGACAGGAAGTAATCCTGGTCCTTGCAGTCGCAGTAGTGGTTGTAGATGTAACTTGCACACACAAAGAGATCGGCGCCTGAGACGTGCCTGGAAAAGACATTGCATCACTCAGCGAGGCACGGTCACAAAGTCACAAATCCATCCGAGAAAGAACGATAAGATGTTGCTCCTACATGGCGTTAATGCTCTCAGACAGGTTGGCGTCAAACGTGAGGAACTGTTTGCCTTTCTTGGTGAATCCTCGGACCTGAGAACCAGAGCAGACAAAGATCTTCTCCTGAAGCGTTCCCAAAGCACCTCCAAGGTCCATTCTGGATATTTTTGGCCCCGGGAGTGTTTTAAATACAGGCTGAAAAACAGAGTGGGACATCTTTATGCTGAAGAACTTTTTTCTTTCAGTTCTATATTAATTGCACAGTGAAGAAAAGTTTAACTCACTACAGCTTCCCCCTTCTTCATCCCAAAACACATAAGCACGCCATCATGATCAGCTATAGCGACCTGAAACACAGAAAGACCAACAAGCAAACCCAGTTCAACTAACATTTTCACACTTAAACCAGAAAGAAACAGAAAACATGGCAGATGATTTCAGGGTTATTAATGGCTACAACAACACCCTCGTATTTTACTCAGTCCCTGCTGCTCATCTCTCACTTGACAGAAAACATGAAGCGTCAGTAAAACGCTTAAACAATCACATTAAATTTCAGAGGCTTTACAGAGTAGTTTTAGGAAAAAAGCTGAGAAATGAAAAAGACAATCAATTGTAAAATGTAGGACAATTACACCATTTAAACGTGAGTACAATAGATGCTAATTTAATTAAGAATTCCACATTTAATTTATTGCATTGTTTGGGGAAAAGCATGTAAAACTATTACAAAACCTATTTTTATTTTACAGAAAAGAGCCATAAGGATTATTGCAAGAAAACATTACTGTCATCCATCTAGTATATTATTTTTTCAATTGAAATTACTGAAGTTCCATGATTTAGTAGATTACCATATTTTAATGGTGATGTATAAAGCTCATAACAATGCACTACCCTTAAATATTCAGACACATTTTGTTAAAAGATCAAGCTGTTACAATCTAAAGGGAACTGATGTATTTGTAAAGACACAATACAGAACTAGTTTGAAGGGACGGTCTACCTCAGTCCAGGGAGTTGGATTGTGGAATGACTTAGAGTGTGATATAAAAAAAGCAATGTCAATGTTTGTGTTTAAAAAATGATAAAGAGTGAATTGTTGAAGAAATACGTATGAAGTAGTTCAATGTGTAATATCTAAAAATTTGAAAATTGAGATGAGTTATTCATTTTTTTCATTATTACTTATATATAATTATTGTTTGAATTTTTTTTTAAAGGGCAGACATAAGATATTTTCTTCTTCTGCCGCCTTTCATTTTATATTTTCTTTTTTATACAAGAAACATGTGTTGTGTGTTCTTTTTTTATAAAATGAATAAATAAATAAATGAAAAGAATGCATTATGAATTCAGAATTTAAGAATGCATTATGAATTATGGCAAAAACCAATGCAGACATGTTCCTGTTTTTGATTTTCTACATCTACCTTATAATCTGTCTGTTTTACTACTTTGACATCTTTGTTTTAACTTGTTTAAAAAAATTCTGTATTTCTCTCTTATGATTGTCTATTGTTGATTGTTCAAGGAAATTCTACTGTTGCTGTTGTCATCATTCTTTAGTTTGTAGACAGGTCTCTCTTGTAAATGAGTCCTCGAGGCTCAATGAGATTAACCTGACTAAATAAAGGTTGAATGAATGAATGAGTTTCAATAAAAGCTGAGCATTTGTTGAAGGAATGCACATCAGATGCAGGCCAGCTTTACGCTAAGATCACCGTAAGCATGAACCAGGAGGTTTTGTGTGATCTCATGCCATGTCAAAGTCAAAGTCAACTTTATTGTCAAAACTGCAATATGTACAGGACATACACAGGATTGAAATTGCATTTCTCTCAGTCCCTCGGTGCAACAGTAACCATTTAAACACTAAAACACTGAAACATTTAATAAACATAAGCATAAAATGAAATAATAAAAGTGTAATACTGTCCTGAGTTTTTGCATAGTAGTAGTATGAAAGTATGAAAAGTTACACCAACACTAAACATTTAATAAACATAAGCATAAAATGAAATAATAAAAGTGTAATACTGTCCTGAGTTTTTTGCATAGTAGTATAAAAGTATAAAAAGTATATCTATAAAATAAAATGAAGGTTCTGGCAGTGACATTTGTAAAAGAGTGACAAAGCAGCATATGAAGTTAATGTACACAGTATATGTATGAGGTAGTTGATATTGGTATAGAGGTAAAGTGATATTGGTATAGAGGTAAAGTGATATGCAATAAGGCTAGTAAAAAGAATACATACTGGTATATCACCAGTAGTGTAGATATAAAAAGTAGTGTAAATGTAAACAGTAGTAATAAATGTAAACAGTAATATCCATATCTGCAAGATCGATTAGCACTTGCAGTATGTGTTGAGGATGACTCTCAGCCACCACTACCATCCAATTGTAGCTCACAATCTGAACATTTAACAGCAATTCTTGAGTTGGCAAAGGTTGACTATCTGCAACAGCCATCTTGGATTGGGTTCTTTCCAAAAAGGTAATTGTATATAAAATTATTACTTTGGGAGATTAATTAAAATCTGTCCAGTGGTTCATGAGATATTTTGCTAACCAGAAACACTGATAAAAAGCACCTTTTGAGTGGCCTTTCTGCCCACTGCAGGAAGGAGCCTCATTGTTTTCTGGGATGTCACACCAACCTGGGAGAACAATGAGAACAGTCTGAATCAAACTCGGTGGAAGAGCAAATACAAAAACTTTACATTCATACAATTACAAAAAGAGCACCTCCTGTGTCTGGTTACCTGAGTATAGTCAACTCTGTTGAGGTGGAGCTCCATCTTCTTTCTTTATTTACCTTTTTTTTAATAATAATAAAAAAAACTTCCAGTTTGGTTTTCTGGTCGCACAAGTACGAGATCAACGAGTTCCCTTTAAAGTAAATATATACAGTACATATATCAGGGACATTTACAGAACAGTGATGACATCGCTGACTTGGATTATTGTCAGGAAGGAGATTAGCACGACGTGCTAACGTTAGCTAACAGGATTACATCACGAGCCAGCTGTCGGTTCGGTTCGAGCGGAGATCATTTGAGACCTGGTCCCGTAAGATCCGCCGAAACAAAACTTTATCTGCGTTTGTGATGGAGCGAACACGAACTCTTACTAGAAGATTAGGCCTGAACTAGTAGCCACGTTAGCCAACGTTAGCGTTGCCATAGCAACATTACATCCTGTTACAAGCTGCAATCCCATTGGCTGAATGGAACCGAGCAGTCGAAGCCGCAATCTGATTGGCTGTCTTCAATTCATGGCATTTAATACTTGGGACAAATAACTAAATAACTCGAGTAATGCAAAAGTACATGTTTAGATAAGAGGACAGCATTACTGTACACTTTTATTATTTCATTTTATGCTTATTAAATGTTTTAGTGTTTAAATTCATTCATTCATTCATTCAACCTTTATTTATACAGGCTAGCCTCGTTGAGTCACGGGGACTCATTTACAAGAGGGACCTGTCTCACTCACACCAAACAACCATCCACTCTCACACTCACACCTAGGGTCAATTTAGAGTCACCAATCAGCCTAACAAGCATGTTTTTTGGTCTGTGGGAGGAAACCGGAGTACCCGGAGGAAACCCACGCATGCACGGGGAGAACATGCAAACTCCACCCAGAAAGGCCCCGGACCGGGATTTGAACCGGCAACCTTCTCGCTGAGAGGCAGCAGCTCTACCAGTTGTGCCACCGTGCTGCCTGTTACTGTTGCACCGAAGGGACGAGAAATGCAATTTCAATCCGGTGTACCGGTATGTCCAGGCTGTACATATTGCAGTTTTGACAATAAAGTTGACTTTGACTTTAATCACCGGCTGCTTGTCAAAATAAAAATAAATTGCAGCTGTGGCTTAGGTTTTTAAGGATTTGTTGAGGCAACATTCATTAAAATCACAAGGTATCAATAACACATGGAATCTTTTACATTTTACTTTTTTAAGAGAACTTTATTCTTGTCATAAAAATGTGTTGCTGCTGTAGGTAAATAAGCACATTAGACATGGTGGAGACGAAAACAAAACAGGCATTCAGGAGAAAACCTAACGCAACATGACTGGAAATCAATCAAAGCTGCCTTTAAACAAAAAGCATTCAAAGGGACGACATGCTTTAAGATAATCAATTCAAACATGAATCCTACAACAAAATGTCTGGTACCTTAAAATACAGCAGTTATTTTCTCAAGTGAACATCAATTTAACAACATAGCTACATAATGGGTGTTTGCAGTTTAAAGAACTACCGGTAGTTATGGCATAATATAAAACATTGAAAGTTAAGCATTCAAACAAATTATAAGATGCTGCAAACAAAACTATGCATTTAAAAAGCATCATGATTAGCACGTTATTTTAAGTTAATAATCTCAAAAGTTTATTGATTCATTACAGAATAAACATTTTAATGAATAAATAATGACATAAAAGAAATAAAAACAGTCATTACTGAGCAGCTGACAGCTGCAGTGCTCTACATGATGCCCACTGTTTGTAGCGGGTCACAGTAAAAAATAAAAAATAAGCAAAATATAAGTATTCAGTGCTTTACCAGTTTGTCTTCAAAATATACAGAAAACATGAAGCTCATACTGTGAAGTTGACATTCAAATTTTCTTCCATTAATGGCAAAGTCCTCATCATAGTCTTAAGTCACATCTTAATTGGCTTAAAAAAATAAAACCAGAAAGAAAATCACTTCTACAAGGAGCAATCAGACCCCTGTGGGGGCGAGGCGGCTGATGAAGGCGATACTGCTGAGGCACATTCTCCTCAAAAACACAGGACAGGCAGGCTTCATGACGAAGTGCTCCAGAAGAACTCTTAACTCGTAGAACAAGGTGCTAAAGTGGTTAAAAAAAAACAACAGGGCAGATTATTTAATGTTTAAAACAAACAAAAGCTAAGTACAATGTATTAAAGTGTCTGTGACATCATTTTTCTACTTTGCATAAAATGATACAAGACATATATCTTGTATCATTCAACTACCGGTATGTTCGTTTTTGCAAACAAAATGATAAATTAATGAAAATTCCTTTCAAAGTGAGTTTAAAATTAAAATCAGTGTTTCTTCACGGGATATGACGACTACACGTGAATGCAACATCTGTGACGTAGGAAGGAGAAGCTCAGTTCACAGCTGCAATGATAACGCATGCGCATTCTCTGCCAGATCGCCTTTTTTTTTGTATAACTTGAAAAATGCCGTTACGTTGTGTCACATTTGGGTGTTCTAATATCATCAGTGAACAAGTGAGCCTTTTCACTTTCCCAAAAGATGAAATACTTCGTCAAGTATGGAATAAACAAAGCTGCCCCCCCCTCGGAGCTCCCTCGCTTCCTGAAAAGGTAAGACTCAAATAAATACGGGTGCAGACCTAAATTAGAACCTGCTGTTTCTTGTTCATCTAACTTCCTGCTTCCCAAACTGAAGACAAATCGCTCAAATCTTCACTTAGATTGATAAATTAGTCGGTTTATTTATTGTCGCCATGAATATGTAAAAGGGGCGTTCTAAAGACGTTATTCTTCCTACGTCACAGATGTTGCATTCGCGTGTAGTCGGAAGTCCCGCAAAAAAACACGTTTTTTAATTTTAAACTCACTTTGAAAGGAATTTTCATTAATTTAACATTTTGTTTGCAAAAACGAACATAGTTGAATGATACAAGATATATATCTTGTAACATTTTATGCAAAGTAGAAAGATGTCACTGGCACTTTAATGTGAATGTATTGTTGCTTGAACACCTTTATAAAACGCAGGCACCTGCCATTTCTTTACATTAGACATCAGTTATTGCATCAACACAACAACTATCTGCACTGTAATCCTCACATGTCCCTTCTTTTATAAATCTGAAAATGAATCCAGAGCAGTAGCTGCACAGCAACATAATGTGTAACACATGCTGGCAGAATGAGTCAGAATGAGCATGAAAACAAATTTTTTTTGGGGGGCCATGGTTGAGAGTTGTGTAAAAATGAGTCCATCCCTAGCAATCCCAATAATAAAACAATTTATAATCTACCTTTAATTTCAAGTTTTCTATCGGTATGTCTTCAGAAATTACCCCTTTAACTCAAACTAATTATTTCCTTTGTATTTGAATATTTTTTTGGTTGGGGATTCCTCTTTATTAGATGTAGGACTGGAATTCATGACAATATCACGCAAAACTAACAAATTCAAGGTTTTCAAACGGCACTATCCTTAATAAAACTAGCTTGTTGCCAAGCTAGGTTACAAATGGCCAAATATGAACAAACTGCAGATTATTTGGAAGCTTTTGAGATGAAAATTTTGAAAACAAAACTTTTTTCTCCCCTTCTTTAAAAAAAAAAGAAGTTGTTTTAGTATCACACATTGGTCTGTATATCACTGCATGTATATTTTGTTAGGATAATATTTCAGTCAATAACTTACCGGCAGTATGGGTTCCTTCTGGATGTGTAGCGGAGTGCAAGGAATCTGTAGTAAATAAACGGCAGCAACAAGCTTCCCTGGCCACTGTTGGTTAGACATAAAGGTTCTCTGAGTTGTTGAAGCATATCAAACATCTAATGAAATCCAGTCATATCTGTAGTTATTGTTAGGAGCCCTGATGCCTCGTCTGTGCCTTCAACAGTAAACATACCTGAAGAGCATGAAAACAGTCGCTGGCATTAAAAATATCTCGTTACAAGCGATAAACTTCAGGATGT